>BJCM01005824.1:0-14883 GCA_018326385.1 Flaveria bidentis | reverse complement strand
TATGTGCTCATCTCGATGCTACTTCCAGGAACGCCTCTGAGTTTGCTGGGGTTATTGCTTTCCTATGTAGATCGAGGATATACAAGGCCATCTCTACTCCATGCACACCATACAGGTCTATACAGCAGGCCTTCTGGGAAGGTGCCTCAGTTGACCGATCGACTGAGCCTCATTGTATTAGGAGCTCTATCTTTGGGTAGGAGATTGAGATCACAAAAGACGACCTGGGAGGGTTTTGGATCTAGGTGAGGATGGTGCCTACCCAACCAAGTTGCATCCCCTGACAGTTCGGGGATGCTTTCTAAGGATAAAGTACGCTGGGGATATAATGCAGGTGTGCTTATCAAGAGCAACATGTGCCCCCAGTTAAAGTACTTGGCTCATGTTATCCTAAAGTGCATAGCTTCAAGGCGAGGAGGATTTGATGAGTTGTCGGACCAAATCCAGAATGCATTCGTTGCACTGGTACTGAACCACCCGTTTAGTTTTCTCACATGCCCTTCTCTTATATGATCGAGAACCTGGAAGCCAAAGGCAAGGAAGGCTTTTGTATGTATCCACGTTTCCTACAGATGATCATAGATGAGAAGCTTCCTATGCTGCCAAAAGAGAAAGATGATACGGTTAGTCTCGAGGTGATGGATGACACTACACTGGGAAGAATGAAGCTGTATTGGGGGAAGCAGGTGAAGCCCTTGGTCAGGAGATTGTTTGGGAATCTTGCCAGTGAAGATTATGTGGCGTCCTCTTGCAAGAAGTGGCAAAGTGAAGATTATGTGGCGTCCTCTCGCAAGAAGTGGCATTCCAATGTTGAGCAATTCCAATGTTGAGCTAATTATGCTAGCCTTGAAGAGACATAATATCCTTATCGATTCCTATGAGTAGGTCAGTAGAGGATATTGAGGTTAAGCCTAATGACCCGGACTTTGGTCAATGTCTACATGCATTGAGCATATGACAAGGTTGTCCCTTTTTGGCTGCTCAGGAGAGTATAGAGACTCATCCTAAGGGGTTTTATCTTAGGTTTTAGCTTGGGTTTTAGGATCATGGGTTTAAGACTGAGGAGACTCAATGCCCTTATTGAGGTCAAAAGTGAAGGATGGTGTGACCTTAGACTGAGTGGGAGCACTTGGTACCACTCTAGTCTTTTTGGATTGAACAAGGGAAACTTGTTCAATCAAAGTACATTATACAAGGGTTCATTTGGGACGTCTATGGTATGTGATTTTGATAGGGTGAGAAGGTAGATTTGGTAGTATGAGGGTTGTTAGCGATGTGGGTTCATCAACTGTAGGGTGTACAAGGATGTCACCATGACCTATGCGCTTAATCATACCTGGAAGGAGTGAAGTGTGTCTTCCATTGAAGTTAATGGACATCCTCTTCAGCACTTTAAAGATAGCTAGCCTCATGTGAGGGACAGGCCGAGCAGCTGGATAGACAAGCTTGCTCTGGTCTAACTCATAGTTGATAATGTGCTGGATGAACCGGGGATACATGTAAAATGTCTCCCTTTGGATGTTGCCCATCAATTTGGTTAGCATAAATCTGTAGTAATTAAAGCGAATGCCTTTTACCAACCCATGAACTACGCATCCTATTTCATAGGGGATTTGATCCCATCCACCATACTTGTTAGACAAGCAGTAAAGGACTATGTGGAGCACGAACTTCCAATGATAAGAGAAGTTGAATATTTATACCGTTGACCTGCTCACATCACCGCCATATCCCATTTGGGTATATGTGTCGTTGAGGTCTTCCTTGGGGAACTATGTAGGAGAGCCTTCATCATAGAGCACCAGATGCTCCCTGATGGTTTGTTCAAATATGATCAACTCTTGATCACAAATGCTCAACCTCAGAACCCTAACTCCATTCAGGGTTGTAATATGTCCATTCCCCCAAATTTCAGCCATTTGGTTGGAGTACATGGTGGGGTTGATAGGGTTGCAAAGTAGGTTAATTGGGTTAGGAAGTAGATGATTTCTGAGAAGTCGGCATCCTTGGACGAGTCCAGGAGTGCTACTTGATTGGGCTGAGGGTTTAAAGCCATTTTTGAGAAAGAAATAGAGAAATTTGCTTGGATTAGGGTAAAGTAAAAATGAAGAAAGCTTTTGGTAGTAAAAGTTATAAAAAGACTAAGTGATTTGGTCGGAAATATTTAAATGGGTGAAAATGGCGGATGGATAAGGTGAAATGATGGTTTGGGGTATGATGTGACAGGGGCGGTAAGATAAAATCCACTTACAAAATTCAGGCGTCATTAAGAAAATGTTTACCTTTTTACACAGTGTGGGGCCCAAAATATTTACGTTACACAGTAAAGTATTCTTTCGAATATAAATCATATCTGAAGGTAATCTTTTTCCAAACCAATACTACTTCCGTAGGTAAATATTTTACTTCGAATGTAAAAGAGGCTTTCTGAGAGCAAGAGTTTATAAGCTTCGGAAGTAGATTTGATATTGTATCAAATGCTTCTTCCGAGACCTAATCTCTTCCGAAAGGAAGATTTCCCTTCGAGGAATTTTGCTTCGAAAGATATACATGATATATTTTGAGGGTTAATTTCTCTTCGGAAGAATTTGTACTTAATGAAATTTTGAAGAGAAACTTTTTGTAACTGGGCGTAGATTGTATTGACAGAAACAAAACATATTCTAAAAAGGTTTTCAAATGAGATAAGCTAATCAATATTTATCATCCCAATAGCCGTATTTAAATACTTGAATCTCTGTTCATCAAAAGCTTTGGTTAAAAAATCATCATATTGTTCATTTGAATCAACTTTGATTAGTTTGATCAGATTTTTCTCATTAGTATCACTTATGAAATGAAACCTGATGTCAAGATGCTTTATCTTCGAGTGTTTCACAGATTTTCAGTAATTGAGATAACAATGTTGTTGTCAATATGGATAGGAGTACTCATGAAGTTGAATACATAGTCTATCATCTAGTTTTGAATCTATAGCAACTGAGCACAACAACTAGCAGCAGCAATGTATTCAGCTTCAGCAATAGATGTTGAAACACAAGATTTCTTCTTACATTTCCATGAGATGACCCTTCCACCAAGATATTGACATCCTCCTGATGTTGATTTCTTGTTGATATTGTAGCCACCATAGTCACTATCAGAATAGCCATAGTGAATGAAATTGTTGTTTATTGAATACTAGAGATCTAGCTTAGGTGCTCCTTTGAGATATCTAAGAATTCTCTTGGCAGCAACTAGGGGAGACACCTTAGGAGCAGCCTGATATCTTGCACAGATGCAACTTGCGAACATGATATTAGGTCTACTTGTTGTGAGATACATCAAAGATCCAATAATTGCCCTATACTGATGTTGATCAGTATCCTCCCCCACAGACATAGGACAATGATTGTGACTTCTGGGTATAGGTGTCTTTGCTGGCTTAAAATATTTCATATCTAATCTATCTAAAATGTCAGAGACATATTTAGATTGATTGATAAAGAACATGTCCTTCATTTGCTTCTCTTGAATTTCTAGGAAAAAGTCCATTTTTCCATGGAACTCATTTTAAATTTCTTCTTCATGATGCTCTCAAAGTCTTTGCATATTTTGTCATTTGAGGAACCAAATATGATGTCATTAATATAGACTTGTACGAGTAAAATGTCTATCCCAAAATTCCTTATGAAAAAGGTCTTGTCAATGGTACCTCTTGTTTAACCATTCTTCAGGAGAAACTGAGACAAAGTCTCATACCACAGCCTAGGTGCTTGGTGCAACCCATAGAGAGCTTTATCAAATATGCACACATAGTTGGGTTATGGGCCTTCAAATCTCAGAGGTTGGCAGACATAGACTACCCCATTTATATTCCCATATAGAAAGGCACACTTAACATCAAGTTGGTAGACAAAAAAATTCTTGGATTCAACATAAGCAAGAAAGATCCTTACTGTCTCAAGTCTTGCAAATGGGCTTAGATTGTATTGACAGAAACAAAACATATTCTAAAAGGTTTTCAAATGAGATAAGCTAATCAATAGTTATCATCCCAATAGCTGTAATTAAACTTGAATCTCTGTTCATCAAATGCTTTGGTGAACAAATCAGCATATTGTTCATTTGAATCAACTTTGATTAGTTTGATCCGTTTTTTCTCATTAGTATCTCTTATGAAATGATACCTGATGTCAATATGCTTTGTCTTCGAGTGCTTCATAGGATTTTCAGTAATCAAGATAACAATGTTGTTGTCAATGTGGATAGGAGTAATCAAGAAGTTGAATACATAGTCTATCATCTAGTTTTGAATCCATAGCAACCGAGCACACCAACTAGCAGCAGCAATGTATTCAGCTTCAGCAGTAGATATTGAAACACATGATTGCTTCTTGCATTGCCATGAGATGACCCTTCTACCAAGATATTGACATCCTTCTGATGTTGATTTCTTGTTGATATTGCAACCGCCGTAGTCACTATTAGAATAGCCATAGTGATTGAAATTGTTGTTTCTTGAATACTAGAGACCTAGCTTAGGTGCTCCTTTGAGGTATCTAAGAATTCTCTTTGCAGCAACTAGGTGAGACACCTTAGGAACAGCCTAATATCTTGCACAGATGCAACTTGCGAACATGATATTAGGTCTACTTGTTGTAAGGTACATCAAAGATCCAATAATTGCCCTATATTGATGTTGATTAGTATCCTCCCCCTTAGACTCAGGACAATGATTGTGATTTTTGGGTATAGGTGTCTTTGCTAGCTTACAATCTTTCATATCTAATCTATCTAAAATGTCATAGACATATTTAGATTGAGTGATAAAGAACCCGTCCTTCATTAGCTTCTCTTGAATTTCAAGGAAAAATTCTGTTTTTCCTATGGAACTCATCTTAAATTTCTTCTTCACGATGCTTTCAAAGTCTTTGCATATTTTTTCATTTGAGGAACCAAATATGATGTCATTAATATAGACATGTACGAGTAAAATGTCTATCCCAGAAGTCCTTATGAATAAGGTCTTGTTAATGGTACCTCTTGTTTAACCATTCTTCAAGAGAAACTAAGAAAAAGTCTTATATCACAGCCTCTGTGCTTGGTGTAATTCATAGAGAGCTTTATCCAATTTTCACACATAGTTAGGTTGTGGGTCCTTAAATCTCGGAGGCTAGCACACGTAGACTACCCTATCTATATTCCCATATAGAAAGGCACACCTAACATCAAGTTGGTAGACAGTAAAATTCTTGATTCATCATAAGAAAGAAAGATCCTTACTGCCTTAAGTCTTGCAAATGGTGCAAATACATCAGTGTAATCAATTCCTTCCTCTTAGGTGTATCCTTGAACTACTAGTCTTGCCTTGTTCTTGTTGATCAAGCCTCTATCATATCTCTTGTTCCTAAAAACCCATTTGGTGCCTATTGGTACTTGACTTGATGGTAGTGGACAATGGTTCCAAACCTTTTATCGTTTGAATTGAAGTAATTCCTCTTGCACTGATTCAACCCTGCTAGTATCCTTTAAGCCATCTGCTACTTTCTTGGGTTCCATCTGGGATAAGAAGCATGAGTACAAGCAGACATTTCCATTATGAGTTTGTCCCCTTGTTCTCATACCCTCAGAGACATCTCCAATGATGTTCTAAGCTAGATGAGTGTTGTGAATTCTAATCCTTGGGATCACATCCAATTGCAAAGATAGATCCAAACCAGACATGTTTTGCTCAGGAAGTTGAACACTTGGATCAGCAGTTTTTTCAAACTCATTCATTGAGGACTAATTGAATAAATGAGAAACAACATTAGTTTCAGTGAGTTATGATACAGCATTAACAGTTGCATGTTCCTTCAAAATGCTACTTCCATCAGCTTGGTGTTGTACAGTGTTACCAGATGAGTTGTGAGGCTCACTAGGTTGACAACTTGTTGAAGCTCTGCTATCTCTTGAGATAGTTATACTATCAGATCTAACAATGGTGGGAGCTTGATTCTCAGTAACTCTTGGAGAAGTTGGAATATGTCTGTGTAAATTAAACAATTGTTCATTATCAGAATCACTTTGAGTGCCTGTTCTAGCCAAAACATTCTCACAAGAAGGTTTAGTATAGTTTGGAAACAATACTAAATCAAATATATGATCTGGACCATTCCCCCTAACACAAGGAGTGTGCTCATTAACAACAATGTTGGATGATTCCTCAAATTGTTGATTTTTGATGTTGTAAACTCTATTGGCAATAGAGCTTGAGGAATATCCAATAAATATAGCATCATATGACTTTTCAGCAAATTTTGCCAAATTTTCTTTTGTGTTAAGTATGGTATACGTGCTGCCAAAGGAACTTAGAAAGCCAATGAACAGTGGTCTCTTGTTCCATAGCTCATAAGAGGTTTTTCTATGTGGCTTAACTACAAGAACTCTGTTATGCACATAGCATCCTATGCTGACTGCTTCTTCCCAGAATGTTAGAGGCAGCTTTGAATAAGCAAACCTAGTTCGAGCAGCCTCAATAAGGGTCTTGTTCCTCCTCTCAGCAACACCATTCTATTAAGGAGTTCTACGAGCACTATATTGTCTAGCAATCCCTTTTAAATTATAGAATGAGTCAAGAACTTGATTCTTAAACTCAATCCCTTGATCACTTCTAGTTATTTTAACCTTGTGATTAATTTGATTTTCTATTTTAGGAATAAAAGATTTTAAAGTTTTAGCAACTTCATCTTAAGTTCTTAAAAACAATACCCATGTAAATCTTGTAAAATCATCAACAATCACAAGGCAATATGAGTTCCTTCCAATGCTCATTATACTTGTGGAACTAAATAGATCCATGTGCAATAAGTGTAATGGAGTGGTGATAGAGTTAACAACTTTAGATATATGAGATGCTCTATGTTGCTTTCCTTTTAGACATGCGACATAGTAATCTTTTAAGAAAAAAACCTTTTTAGGAAAACCATGTACCAAGTTACTTTTAACCGATTTGTTCATGGTTTTAAAATTTACATGACACATACGTTTATGCCATAGTGTTGACTCATCACCATTAGCTTTGGAAAGAATGCATGACACTTCACCCAGTAGGGAAGCATTGTTCATATCCCCTTTCCTAGGAGATCTGAGAAGCACCAATTCCTTAGGAATTGTCATTTCGGGTTTGTGAAAATACACTCATGTTCTGTGAAAAGTATTTTGTGCTTTTGATCAAAAAACTGAGAAATATTTAGTAAATTGTGTTCAAGCTGTTTGACAAAGTGAACTTTTTCTACTCTTACTTTGTTGTTGGATATATTTCCTCTGCTACAAATATATCCTCCTGCCTTACCTCCAAATTGAACAGGACCTTCATCAAAATGTTGAAATTGTTAAAGAATAGATTTTACTTCCATATCATGTGCCTAGAGCATCCACTGTCTACAATCCACACATTGTTATTCTTGTCATATGGATGTCCCTTCACATAAGGTGAAGAAAGTTAGTTGTTATTGGAAACCCAAGCCTTATTTGTCTTGGGTTTTTCTAATGATGAGGATTTTATTGAATCAAAATGTATGCATAGGGTTCAATAGATGTTGAAGAAGAGATTTGGGCTACAACATCTTCTTTGATCTTCCATTCCATCCCTTGGCTGATCAGTGAAGATGAGCTTGTTGAAGCTTGAGCAACATGACATTCTTCTGAAGTTTCTCTCTTTTTGGAAGAAGCCTTCATCACCTTTTCTTACGAAGAAGTCTTCTTCTCAAAAGGTTTCAAGGGATCTTTCTTGTTCTTTTGAAATTTCTTAGCTTTAGTTTCCGAAGCTATTTTCCCTTCAGAAGAATGAGTTTCTTTTGAAAGCAACTTTGTTTTGAAAACAAGTTTTACCTTCTTCATCATTTGAACCATGTGGTAAGGTCCAAATATGAAAACCTCATTGGCTTCTTCTTTCTTAACATTATTTGCATAATGTGTGCTTGCAGGATTCAAGTAACAATCTTTAGCCATATGGTTTTGTAGACAATGCATTATACATGCAAGTTAGCCTTTTGGGAACTTAAGGACTGTTTTTATTATGTTTCTTGTTTTCATCAGCAGCCTTTTCCTTTAACTTCTGATGCTTTTGTAAGACAGATGTGCTATTTTCCTGAATCAGAGTTTCCTACCACCTGAAATCAGGAGAAAAAAACACACCCTTCAGCTTTGGGTTAATTTTCAACTTAGACTCAACCACTTTCTTGGCAATTTTCTTGTTGCCTTATCCTTGTTTCTTATAGCTTTAGTGGTTAAGGGTTGATCATCGCCGGTAAGAGAGGGTTGTTTTACCTAGTTCTTCCTGTGATGGTCTCCAAAGTTGCATCACTCTTTGACTCATGAGAAGATGGCCCAGCAGTTGGAACCTCTTACTCTTTAGTCACATATCTTGGTTGTCTAATAGACTCATATGAATGTGGTGGAGCAATTTAATTGGTTCCTAACCAACGTTTGTTTTGATAACAAAGTTTTGAGTGTGAGGATGATGCAAGAATGGATTGGAAGTTTTGCTCAGAGAGAGAATACTTCCTGGCTTGAGCCTCAGCTATGACAAGCTAGGCTTGAGCCTCAGCTATGACAAGCTAGGCTTGAGCCTCAGCTATGACAAGCTAGGCTTGAGCCTCAGCTGTGACAGGTTCGGTGTTGTCACTACACACTTGTTTTCTCTCAAACTCACTTAATCACACTCGGTTAGATGATACAGAATCCCTCTAAGAGTTGATAATAATATACTAAGTAACTAAGAACACAAGAGAATAATTTTCAAGGTACTTGTATATATTACTTCTTAACTCAAAGTATGACAAGACTCTTACAAGCATATTACATGAGTTACAATAAAAAACTATATATACTATCACCTATAGTCGGATATACTTTGATACCAACTGGAAACCTATGACTAAAGCAAATACTACATTGTTAAAGACAAGGTATCTTAGATAAAATATTATCTAAGATATGGTAGTCATAACATGTCCATGCCTTACCTTTTATCACCAACTAAAGTTAGTAACTATACTAATTGATAAAGAATAAGCAGTGAAATAAAGTATGGTCAACTACATAGGAGTGGGAAAAGCACTATGCAGTATCTCAGAGATTTGTAGTGGAGTGTCAGAAGAACCATACTTGTGTCCTCTGGTTCATAGTAGGTTCTTTCGAAGGTTAACTGGCTTCAGAAGAACAAGTTCTTCCGAAGCCACTTATACTTCGGGAGAAGCTACTTCTTCCAGGGCTTGAGACTTTCTTCAGGTCTTTATACTTCGAAAGTCATTGTTTTGCTCTTTTTTAAGTGTTGTACTTCCGAAGAGAGAAGACTTTGTCTTCGGAAGTTGTAGTTGTCCTTCGGAAGTTCTTTACTTAGCTTCGGAAGATCTTTATTAGTTGTACCAAAATTGTCTAAATGTTTGGTTTTGGTTGCACCAGCCTTTCTAAATCCAACAATCAATATAGAATTTTTTTCTTCTACTATTTGCACCAAAATGTAATTATTTTGTTTATCGCTTTCACATGAAATATATAGATTGGCCCATTATTTCTCTCCTGAAGGATATATTTAGTGTCGGATATTCCTTCTATATTTTGGTTTAAAAATCTATGCTACACCTATATTATTTCAACTTACAATTTTGTTCAATCATATCTTTCATCTGAAATATATATATATATTTCGCCCTGACACGTGGCTTTTTAACCCACTAGATGATTTTTTTGCTCTATGCATATTGTTGTATCAAGTAAGGTTGGTGCAACTAAAACAAACACTTGAAAACAACTTTTGGTACAACTGTGAAAAATCTTCCAAAGATAAAAACTACACTTCTAAAGACTAAGGATAAAAGGACTTCGGAAGAGGAATTCTAACTTTCGAAGATAAAGTCATCTTCTGAATACAAAGTTATCTTTCTTTCGAAGTTCAACACTTAGAAGATTTCAAGACAATTACTTCTGAAGTATGAAGTCATGAAGTTCAGCACAAGTCTCGGAAGAATTAGACTCTTCCGAAGTATAATTAGCTTCGAAAGAACTTGTTCTTCTGAAGCCACTTAATATTCGAAAGAATCTACTATGAATTAGTGGACATAAGTATGGTCCCACTTACACTCTGCTGCAACCTTTGAGATACTAAATGGCATTTTACCAAGCCCACGTAATTGACCATACTTTATTCTACTATTCATCCTTTTTCAATTAGTATAGTTACCAACTTTAGTTGGTGACAAAAGGTAAGTCATGGTCATGTCATGACTACCTTATCTAGGATAATAGTTTATTTTAGATACCTTACTTCTAGCAATGTAGTATTTGTTTAGTCGTAAGTTTCTAACTGGTATCAAAGTATAACCGGCTATAGATAGTAATATATATATATAGTTTCTCATTGTAACTCATTTCACATGCTTGACAGAGTCTTGTAACACTTTGGGTTGAGAAGTAATATATACAAGTATCTTGAAAATTATTTTTTGTGTCTTGTTTACTTAATATATTATTATCAACTCTCAAAGGATTCTACTTCATCAATCCGAGTATGATCTAGTAAGTTTGATACATAACCATTGTGTTGAGTGACCAACCTTGATCCTGCACATATAAACTCTATTTTCATTTTTTCATTAAGTTCCTATACATTCGATCTCTTTTAAATTGATGCATAAACATAACTAGAATGCAATTCTAAGAAAATATGCAAAATTTAACATAAAATATTAACTCTTTGTAACAAAACTTGTTCTCACGATCCCAGTGAAGGATATGGAGACTTCCACCACGGATTTCGCCCTCTCTTGCAGCCTATTAATCCATACAACCTTCCTTCTTGAAGAAACAACCAATGGTGAAGAAGATTATGGATTTTTTTGACCTACTCTCTACTATTTTTATCTATTTAATTTTATCAAGGAAATGAAATAAGAGGGAAGGAAGGGCGGATAGGGAAAGGGGAAGAAATTCCCTTTCTGACAATTTGATAAAATTGGCCTTCCCCTAGCCTTATTATTTACTTTCCAGGTGTACATATCTTTTATTCATTTTCCCATCTGTAAAAATGTAAGGTGGTTACAAGTCTACCCACTTACAATAGATTTGATTCCTATGATGTGTTACCAAACACTTACATAGATGCAACATGTGAAAAGTTAGATGGATCCCACTTAATTCTTTGAGTAACTCCAATTCGAAGGTCACTCACCATTACTCTATCTTTGGAATTAAACTCGATCGGTCAACATCTATCTACATAGAATTTATGTTAACCCTATGCTGCTCTCAAATGCCCTTTAATTTGATCAAGCTTTTTTAAAGTAGCTTTCATAACATCTAAACATCCCATCTCATTCGCTCCAACCTCATCCTAACATATCGTGGTCCTACATCTTCTATTATATAATATCTCATGAGGTGTCATACCAATGTTTGTGTGATATATATTGTTCTACAAAAAATGCTAGATAACTATCCTAGCTACCACCAAAGTCGGTAATGAAAACATGAAACATATATTCAAGGGTTTGTATAGTGCTTTCCGACTATTCATGTGTTTGGAGGTGATATGATTTAAAGATGTTCAACATTCTTCCCACCCCCTTATAAAATTTTCACCAAAACATTAATATAAATCATGTGAATTTGTTTAAAATGATAGTCCCCGTGCCCCATTCCTCCATATGATCAATTTAATAAATAGCTTGGAAGACCTTTTTGAAGTAAAAGTTTGATGAACGGCTAGAAAGTGAGAACTTTTCGTTCCATAACAACCCAAATAGCGTGATAAACCTTAACTATAGGAGGTAAATTTATTATAATGTCCATACTGATGTGTTCTTATTTCCATTATGATATTTCTAACGACTAAATCTTTCTAAAAGGCTTCTGGTGTTTAGCTATAACTTGCAAATAAATCAAGTATTTGTTTACAATATCATCATATCATATTTCACTTCAAGCCACCAATAATCCTTTTTCATATCATGATACATCTTTGTAAGCCTTAAATGGATAGAATATCAAGACTTGTGAGTTAGTTTAAAATTGTTTCCGTTGATTCCCCATAGCAAAGAACCCACATACAACAAACTTTCACACTGCGATGTTCTATTCTTTATTCTTTTAATGTCTCATATTCTTTTATTTCCTCATATTCTCTTGTTACACCCACTTTTGTATAAGTTTTACTTACACCATGTGGTGGAAGAGACATGTAGACATCTTCGTTAAGTGTTCCTTGTAACAATACATAATGTCTAAGTTTTTTTTAATAGTAATTGTTCTTACATCTAAATACCACTTAATGCTTCACTTTATGGATTTAATCCTACATTATATTTGTATGTGGTAATCAACAATATCACTAAGATACACGATCATGAACTATGAATTTTTAATTGACATAAATTCCAATTTTATTGTATAACCACACTATTAGGAAATGTAATAGTTGGCATTTTAACATAGTGTGAATGTTTCATTATAATCGATACCTTCACGTACATTGACAAAAACCTTTAGCAACCACTACTAGCTTTATACTTTGATTAATTGAAATAGTTTTTTTAACGACCGGTTTGTTATTAGAAGTTAGTACACCTAGTTAGTAATAATTTACTAATACTAAGGTTTAAACGTTGAACCTACAAGAGAGTCAAAGACTCACACCTCCCTTTTGAACTAGTAGTTCAAAAGATTATTTGCAATTGTAACAATTGTATATGTAATTAAATAGTTTGATTTATATTTTTTCCCAATTAAAACTCATTAAGACCTAATTAATAAGGCACATTAATGCCTATCATGATCAACTTTTTTGTCTATGAGTATATATATTTTGATTAAATATTTTTAACACAATTAGGTAGTAAAAAGATCAAACCACATATATTAGGGACTACATACACATATATTACGGACTACATACACATAAACAAATGTACCTATCGAATAATAATATAGTTTTAGTTAAGAACAAACTTTCGAGCTCACCAAAGCTCCTAATAATAATTAGACCTTTGTAATTATTTACTGTTTTAGATGAAATATTTAAAATCATAGTAAACACTAAAAAATATAAAAAAAATAGTCGCCAAAACTATTAAACTTAAAACTATTCACCTACCTGAATCCATATACTCATGTGTTCTTTTAACAACTTCTAGATTAACTAGGATATAATGGCAACACTTAGATAATCTAGAAGTTTTCAATGTGGAGTAGCTCACTTAGTAGAGGTTTTGCCTCTTAGAGGAGAGGTCCTGGGGTTCAAATCGAAGCATAGTATAATTTGATGTAACGTAGGAGTAAAAGTAGAAATATTTCCCGTTAAAAAAAATAATCTAAAAGTTGTCCCCACCAAAACTTGAAACCATAACTTTTGATTGGGATAAGCATACCACTCTAGCTTCTATCTTGTACCACTATACCTAGCAACCCCCCACCCTAAATCCATTTTGTGAACACATGAAAGTTAGCCACACCATTACTAATGAATCGCCTGAATCCTAAGTTTGATAGTTGGGTTTTAGTCATGCTTGGGCTTAATTAATGGCTTCCCCACTGATGGTGTCCATCTTACCATTTCCTAGGAGGGCTCTTTGGATCTACTGAAACCACCTCTTTTACTCTGTAGCCAATAGGTTGAGTTTCCACCCAAGTTTTGTTGTTCCCTCTCACGGCTGAGCAAACACTCATAGGCGAAAAATGATCGAAGATGTTGTTTCATAGCTAATGGGTATCACACCCTTTGGCTCTTATTTATCAAGCTATTGACGTACATTTTATTATCATACAGAAGTAGCATACACAGAAGAAATATCTGCCCAATCTCTTTATTTTTAAATTTTCAGTAATCTGCATTTTTGTATTTAAACAAGTTAAACAAGTATTGTCGTGTGGATTCCACAATGCTCTAATATTGTAAAGCTTAATTTCAAACTTTAATGTGGAGTCCACGTTCCTTTCTTTTTATTAAACATTGATTGGATGATTGGATTCGCCATATCTAAAATCCATTCCTTAATTTATGCAAGTGTTATCTTACTCACCCCTTCAACTTTAGAATTTGGTACTGTGCAATATAGTTCAATTAAACCACCATCTTCCGAACGTTGTTTTCTAATTTATGTTTTTCTTCTTTCTCAGTTTCGATAGCTTCACCCTGCACTTTTCTGTTTCATGGATTGTTATGTGGCAATAATAAATGTATTAGGTGGTGTTTGAATGTTTGTTTTCTTTAAAAAGGTTTTCGCAGGCTTTTCTGTCTATGCCGCGCAGACGTTATCATCTATAGACTGTTTGTTTTTTCGAATATGTTTCATTAAAAAAAGTCTACACGAACTATATTTTGTGCAGATTTGGCTCAACCACTTTTAAGCTTTGTAAAGAGTTAAACACCACCACACACCACTACTTACCACCATCCACAACCACCCTTCGTCCACCTCCACCACAGTTCACAATCACTCACCGACCCCACCCACGGTCTACAATCACCACCAACACCATCACCACCATCGTGCAATACGTACACAACCACCAGTTTATTTTAGTTGTCTGCAGATGTTAAAAAAAACATACATTTTTGTTCTTGCAGATTAGAAAGATTTGATCCATTTTTTCTTCTACAAATGTTTGCAGATGTAGTCTGCATACTACACCTTAGTGCAAGTATATTTAATACTTTACGTGATTATATATCATACATAGAAGACGATGATCATGAACTGTACTTCATTCGTAAGCTTGTCATTACTTGATATATTTGTGGGAATGCTTTGGTTAAATATTATTATCAGAGGCTTGTGGTTTGCACATTATATTTAACTTTATTCACCACTTGCAAGTTGATTATTAAATTATAAAGAACATGTACATGCATGCTCTATATAT
>BJCM01005818.1:0-58265 GCA_018326385.1 Flaveria bidentis | reverse complement strand
ATTTATGAAATGTTTTATGAGACTAAATTAAAACTCTTATTTTATTCATGACAAGTTTAATACCAATTTTAATTAAAATTATGATCCACAATAAACATTCATAATATTTATTAAAAGACTTAGTCAACATAAAACATCTATTTTAATCAATAAATGGCTTTATTAACATTATACAAGAAATTACAACAATTTACTACAATAATCACCTAATTTTTACTTTCTACATTTCAACCACTCAACTTCGAGTATCAATATCTAATTCATCTTATAATTAGTTTGGGCAATGGTTATTTATAATTCGTTACAACTCAAGAACTTAAACCAATAAATAAATAACCATTTATATAAAAATATATAAATATAATTATTTTATGTTAAAAATTCAACAGAAAATACCTCTCAATCATAGGAGCAACAACGTACAAGTGCATTCTCTTAACTTTTTATAATTCTTAGACAACCTCACATTTCACTAAAAACTGTCTTTTTATAATTCTTAGACAACCTCACATTTCACTAAAAACTGTCTTTCATATCTAATCATATTAAATCTTTACGATATGTGACACTGTCAAACCAAAACGCAAAGCCCTCTCACAAGCATATTCCCGAACAAACTAAATTAATTAAAGGAGTAATTTTAAGTTAGTCATTTGACCCTTAACCTTTGATTTACCCATATATCTCGCCATGTGATGATTATTTTAAAAAAATCTTGCTTAGAGTTGCAATTAAGCAAAAATATCTCTAACATTTTAGAACAAAAAATCTTCACAATTTCAAAATAATAATAATAATAAGGCTCCAATTTTAAAATATTCAATCAACAATAACATGTAAACTTTTTTTCTGATAACAATCTTTTAAATAAATCACGTTTTTTAATAGTAATCTTTATATTTTATATATATTTTTATCATAAGGACCTCATCGCAAAAAATAAAAAAGAAGAAATTTAGCTGCTTTTACTTTAATACCAATTATATTTTGGTGTTCTTTAAAAAGAAATTACCTTTACATTGATTTTTGTATTCTAGATACCTAAAAGCTTTTTTTATTTTTATTATTAACATTTTGGTTGTGTTTGGTGTTATGAAACTCTCCATCACTGATTGTTGTTCCTACAATTCTCTCTAAACCCTCCAACTGTAATTTTGTTTTACTATAATTTCAATTTGTTTTAATTTTCAGTTTTTAAAATTTCTTGAATTTGATTTATTATATTTGACACTTTTGAATTTAATAGTAGCTAGATTTTCAACTTCGAATTTTAGTTTACTTTATCAACTTCTATTTTTAGTTTTTATGTTTTTCAACTTTAGAGTATAAATTTTAACTTTGTGAGATATTAGCAAGATATATTTTGAAAGGCTATAAGCATCACAACACTCCTTTGAGTTTCACTTGGTATGACTCATTTCACTTTTAATTAATGTTTTAGCTTAGCTTGACCCATTTGAACTAATTTCTATAACATAAATGGGTTGAAATTAAAAAAGCTTTGTATAGTAGACACTACCCAAATATATGATACACAATCATTGTTTTTGTTGCATCTTACTTAACTTGGATGTATAATAGTGCAACTACAATATTAATAAGAAATGTCATTTTATGGAATGATTTTTACATTTGTTGCTAGAGCCTAGAAAGCATAATTTGCAAGGAGTTATCGTTGCTCGTTAAAAGAAAGCAAATCTTAGCTAATAATAAGTTTCAAGTCAGGGCCAAACGCTCTTTAAGTTTGGTTTATATCTAAAGCAACCGATGATTACATATGATCAATTTTATGTAATATTGTCAAGAGTTAAAAGATAGATGAATTAAAACTCGTGATACTTGATAAAGATGGTAAAATTACGAACAAAATAATATATATTATGTATAAATAAGTCTTTACAGATTTGTGATAGTTTTATTACTTAATTTTATAACAAAAGTAATATTCTTCGTTAGTGTCTAGTTTGTACAACTTTATCTTTTCCTACAATTTGATTTTGATACTAATAATATGAAATTTTATGTTTCTTTACCCGTATTATACACGAATGTTTAACCTAGTATATATATCTATTTTTAAAATATATACGGCTAAAGTTTACATACATAATACCTATATGTGTTATATGTTCTTGCTTAAAGTTTTATTTTCATAACCTATTATTTGTTGAAATATCCCATAGTTGGTAGCGTCTACAAATCTATAATTCAAAATATTAGAGCGTGAAAATATCTTCTATCTAAATACACTATTCACTATTCATAAAAAACGTATACAAGATACTCAATGATTATCTTTATTTAATTCCAAATTATCCGTTTAAACTTTAAAAATGAAAAAAAAAAGGTTTAAAAACACAGGACAAATACCCTAATAATTTTAATTTATAAATTTGATTAAAAATGCCTCACACCTTCCAGGATATAAGAGAGTTTGACCCTCTAAGTCAATTGACTCAGAATAATTGAGTAACAAAAGATATGTAAAAATACTGAAATACGAAACAGCTTCTAGATCCATTATTTGATCACATGCAATCCATACCATATAAACATTATTTTGTCGACATATATTACAAAACTCAACCTCAACTATTTTCTGTATGCTGATTTTAACCCTATACTATTTTCTACTCCTTAATAACCTTAAACTTTCTCACGTCTTTTGATAATGCTAAATACATGAGAGAGCCGACAGTTTTTAATCAATATATTTTTATTCTACGTTAAACAATTTCTAGTACAATTGTACAAACTCCATGTAAGCAATTATCTACTTACTCTATGCACACATGAGTGGGTTTATTTGACCACCACAAAATAATACATTTTTAAGCTTTAGAACTATTATAACGAGACGTGATCATAATGCCATATCAATCTATTACGTCTAGAACACTACCCTCTTGACATGATAATGGTCATTGAGACGTGATCATAATGCCATATCAACCTATTACGTCTAGAACACCACCCTCTTGACATGATAATGGTCAATGGCGTGATGGCTATTAGATTTTTATTTTTATTATTACTTTTTTATTTTTTTCACTAACTAAAATATTACATCTTATCCTCTCTTTTTGAATTAAACATCATTTACGCACAAACATTATTACACATTGTTATTGTAATCACACTATTGCTTACGTGAATAAAAACATGTGTATATGTTTCTTTATATATTGATTAGACATCACGTGTATAAAGATAGTCGAATATGATTACTTAAATCTTGATCATTTGCTCTACAACCTAAGAACCTAATTTGATTATCTGATTTTTAAGTTTTTATGATTGTCAAATAAGTTCCCATACATTGTACATCTAGACCATTTTGCGATCGAAGCTGACAACCCGAATTAAAATTGAACTCGTACAGAACCAAAACTATTTCATATAGGTTTGGAACCTTTGGAAACCATAGGTTAGATACCGGTTTATATTCTTCTTCATTTAAAACAGATAAACCGGATCGAACTTGTTAAAACCAACCAAAACTACTCAAAATGAGTCAAAAGCGGGTTAAAATGCAAATTTAAAACTGGTCAAGAAATCGGTTTCAACCTGAACCGATTTAAAACTCAAACCAGTTTTGACTTTCATTCACCAAACCGAACCACTTTAAGGTTTGGATCTAATCTGTGTACCTATTGTGTATGTATATGTGTATGCATGTAATGTAGGATCTATGTGATTTAACATTAAAGATAAGTAATAGTCAAGGGACTGTTTATGCAATTCACTTGTTTATTGCATCACGTGTTTCTTGCAAACTTGGCCGCCAGATTGGAGTGCATGTACTTCCATATTATTATAAGTTCAACGCTTAACCACTTTACAACAAATTCGGTCAATATCTTCATACAAACACTCGTATATCTTCTCTATATAAACCTCACATCTTTTAAGCATCTCTCTCCTACAAAGATATCATCACACTGTTCTTCAACTTTCACACAGAAAACACACTACAAAGTCGGATCTTTTAGGGCAAATTCAAGGTTTTCTTGACCTAAAGAACCAAACCCACATTAGATTTCAATCATTTTTGAGCAAATTTAAAGTTTTCTTGACCCAAAGAGCCAAACCCACATCGAATTTCGATCATTTGTGTGCAAATTCAAGGTTTTCTTGACTCAAAGAACCAAACCCACATCAAATTTCGACCATTTTTGAGCAAATTCAAGGTTTTCTTGACCCAAGGAACCAAACTCACCACAAAGTTTGATCTTTTTGGGCAAATTCAAGGTTTTCTTGACCAAAAGAACCAATTCCACAACAAAGTTCGAACCTTTTTGAGCAAAACTAAGATTTTCTTGACCTAAAGAACAAAACCCACAAAGATTTAAGATTCTTGATCAAGATTTTGTGGGTTTTGATTAAGGTTTTGTGACAATGGATGGAAGTGACATATATAAAGCTGTTAATAGTATAAGATTAGGGAGTTTAAGGGCAGCTAGTACAAGAACATCAAGTTTAAAATCTGGAAGTACTTCTGTATGGAGGAACTCTGGTATGGATGCTTTCTCAAGATCTTCACGTGAAGAAGATGATGAAGAAGCTCTAAAATGGGCTTCTCTTGAGAAGCTACCGACATTCGATCGATTGCGAAAAGGTTTACTTTTTGGATCAACTGGACCTTCTAATGAAGTTGATGTTGATAATCTTGGAGTAGAAGATAGAAAACATTTACTTGATAGACTTGTGAAAGTTGCTGATGAAGATAATGAGAAGTTCTTGTTGAAGCTCAGAGACAGACTTGATAGGTATTAACTATTAAAGATTTGTGTATTTTTGTTAATTTTTTTTATTTTGTTTAGTATTTGAATTCTAATCATGGGATTTATTAATGGGTTTAATTTGAAATGTTTATAGGGTTGGAATTGAAATGCCAACAATTGAAGTCAAATTTGAGCATTTAACTGTGGAGGCTGATGTGAATACAGGAAGCAGGGCCTTACCAAGTTTTATAAACTTTCACATTGATTTATTTGAGGTAAGAAAGAGAAACCAAAATCAATAGATATTTGTCTTATCAATCCACTAGTAGGATCACATTTAAAAACTGAATAACTATCATTAATAAATTAAAAATTAAAGAATATTATAATCAATTTAAAATAAAATATTAAAGTGCTTTGTTTTCTTGTGTAGATTTTCAATATTAATAAAATACGAAACCAAAAAAATACAAGATGCTGAGTATGAAATAGTAAAAAATGATATATTGAAAGGAAAATATTAAATTCTTTTGAAGTGAACTAGTTTAGTTTCACCGGTTCAACCAGTCTGATTTGTTACGAGACAAATCAAATTGAAATGATTAAAAAGTACTCGAGTGGACTAGTTATTTAGCTTGCCCTAATATGATGGGGTGGTAGTACTATGCATTTTACATTATTCTTGATGTTTCTGAGAATTAAATTTTCCTAATTTTTGTTCATTTCTACAGGGGCTATTGAGTTTATTGCATTTACTCCCAAATTCAAAAAAACATATAACTATCCTTGATGATGTCAGCGGTGTCATTAAGCCTAGCAGGTAAGACCAAAGAACATGAAGCCAGTTGCGAATTGTATAAAAACCAATTAACTTTTAAAAAAATTTATTTAAGTTTAGCTGACTATTAATAACCAGTCAAAAGACTCAAATCTCTCTCAAAAATTTTTCTTTTTTTACCAACTTTCAAATATTTTCTATTTAAGGTAAGTTGACCATTTTGATTTTGACAATGTTAACTTTTAACATTTGAAAAACTGTTATTGCTAACTGTCAAAAATTTTCTTGTACTAAATCCAAGTTTTGTGAAAGTTTGCTAGTTTGTCTGATAAAAAAGGTTAATTAGCCACATGAATATACCTCTCTTTGACCGTTTTTACTGTTTATTGTGCGATTAAGTGTACTGATTTTCATGTATAAATGTTTGTAGAATGACACTACTTTTGGGTCCCCCGAGTTCTGGGAAGACGACACTCTTGTTGGCTTTGGCTGGTACACTCGCGAAGGAGCTTAAGGTATCATAAAGACCCTAAAATGACTTCATACTTTTGTTGTGCTACTAAAAGTTTTGATGCACAAACATATTTTTCATGGTGTAGAAAATATGCAACTTTTTTGTCAACATTTTCACAAACTTGCATCTCAAGTAAAATGAAGTGTGGACTTAAAATACTACACACTCTTTAAGTGTGTAAACATGTTATAAAAAGTGTATACATTTAGCTAATTTGTTGTCTGTTGTTTCTAGAATTAAAAATAGTTTGTTTTTGTAAATGTAGTGTTCGGGTAAGGTAACATATAACGGGCATGAATTACATGAATTTGTACCTGAAAGAACTTCTGCGTATATCAGTCAAAATGATGTCCATATTGGAGAAATGACTGTTAGAGAAACACTAGCTTTCTCTGCAAGATGTCAAGGCGTTGGATCGCGATATGGTTAGTTTTTAATTTTTTCTGTTTCATTGATTATGTTTTAAAAACTGTAGGCTTTTGTGTAATACAACGTATACAAATAATATTGCAGATATGTTAGTGGAGTTGTCAAGACGAGAACAAGCTGCAAACATAAAGCCTGATCCTGATATTGATATCTTCATGAAGGTAATTAAGAAATCATCTAACATGAAAATGCATTTTGAATCCTTTATGATCAAAATTCAAGATTGTTTATCATTTTTTTGTTGTTATGCAGGCTGCTGCAACAAAAGGTCAAGAAGCTAGTGTGGTCACAGATTATACTCTCAAGGTATGATTACAAAACTTACTAATTCAGTAAGGATCAAATATTTTGTTTAGAAAGATTTAACAGGTTTTATGCACTTAAAACACACTTTTTCAATGGCATCTGATCATTTTGATCTGTTTCTTTTAAAACAGAAAGACTTTTGACCCGTCTGACTAACTAGTCTTGTATTTAGCAGGTTTTATGCGTTAATAATGCACCTTTTTGGGTAACTTTCGACCCGCCTGACCCATTTGACCTGTTTTCTTTTAAGTAGAATGCCTTTCGACCCATTTGAGTAGAATGAATTTTGATCTGTTTGACCCACTTTTTCTCGAGTAGAATAATTTAGCTAGTTACATCATTCAAAATGTATCTTCTTATAATCAACCCATGTATAACTAAACCGACCAAATTCATCACCCCTGCAAGAAAAAATGAAAATTTTTATTTAATTTTAGAAAATGGTTCTTGTGCAGCTATTGGGGCTGGACATCTGCGCAGACACCATGGTTGGAGATCAAATGATAAGGGGAATCTCTGGTGGACAAAAGAAACGTGTGACAACGGGTGAAATGATAGTCGGGCCATCAAAGGTTCTTCTTATGGATGAGATATCAACAGGGTTGGATAGTTCTACAACTTATCAGATTGTGAATTCACTTAAACAATTTCTTCACATTCTTGAGGGTACTGCTGTCATTTCACTCCTGCAGCCCGCACCAGAAACATACGATTTGTTTGATGACATTATACTCTTGACTGATGGCAAGATTGTTTATCAAGGCCCGCGTGAAAATGTTCTTGAGTTCTTTGAATCAATGGGATTTAAATGCCCTGAAAGAAAAGGTGTTGCTGATTTTTTGCAAGAAGTAAGTATTATATCAGGCCTTTTTCATCAAGTGAAAGAGTAGAAATAAATATAACAATGGAAAATGCAAAGTACAAGAATTATAAACCAAGATTATACTAAATGACAATAACTGACCATTTTAGTGCTCATACTGTTGAAATCTTGTTACAGGTGACATCCAAGAAAGATCAAGAACAATACTGGATGAGAAGAGACGAGCCTTACAGATTCGTGACAGCCAAAGAATTTGCAGAAGCATTCCAATCGTTTCATGTTGGAAGAAAACTGGCACATGATATTGCGACCCCATTTGACAAAAGTAAAAGCCACCCTGCTGCTCTCACAACTGAGACATATGGTTTAGATAGTAAAGAACTCTTGAAAGCTTGCGCCGATAGAGAAATATTGCTCATGAAAAGAAACTCGTTCGTCTATATCTTCAAATTGTTCCAAGTAAGTGTTATACTTATATGTTACTCTAAAAGTTTTGATCTTTCATTAAATCTTTTTGACAGTGTAGTGTTACTCTAAAAGTTTTGATCTTTCATAATCTTTCTAACAAGTTTTTTGAAATAAGTGTAGTGTTATTCTTGAAGATTCGATCTTTCATGATCTTTTTAACAAATTGTTGCTCAAAATTGTAATTTGTATCATTCTTCATTGGTTGCTTTCAGCTAATTGTCATGGCACTCATTGCTTTTACGGTATTCTTGCGAACTGAGATGCATAAAGATGATCTTGAAGATGGAGGATTGTATACGGGTGCTCTATTTTTTGGTGTTGTTATGATAATGTTTAACGGGATGTCAGAGATATCAATGACGATTGCAAAACTTCCTGTTTTCTACAAGCAACGGAACTTTCTTTTTTACCCCTCGTGGGCGTATGCTATTCCATCATGGATCATCAAGATTCCCATTTCGTTTATTGAAGCTGCAGTTTGGACTGTTCTCACTTACTATGTCATTGGATTTGATCCTAATATCTCAAGGTATCTAGTTTTGATTCATTTGGAATTGATTATGCGCCTCGCATTTAGCATGTCCAAACACCATCTTCTATGCTTGTTTCAATGCAGCTGATTATATGATTCTGGCATATTATCACTTTCAAAAAACCACATTCAAACACCTTCCAAATGATCATAATATATATCTTTTATACTAACTTTGTCTATATCTTGCAGATTCCTTAAACAATACTTGATACTGTTGCTTGTTAACCAAATGTCTTCTGGATTATTTCGGTTCATTGGAGCAATGGGTAGGAACATGATCGTTGCAAACACGTTTGGTTCATTTGCGATTCTCTTAGTGTTTGCTTTGGGTGGTTTTGTCCTATCACGAGGTATTATGTTTATGTTATAACTAGTTATAGAACATATACCATGAATGTTTTTGCTTCTTGTTTTTCAACTAACAAATGGGCTTTTCTTGTTGAAGATGATGTCAAGGGTTGGTGGTTATGGGGATACTGGTCATCTCCTATGATGTATGCAATGAACGGAATAGCAGTAAACGAGTTTCTTGGGCACAGTTGGAGAAAAGTAAGTCACACAAAGCTTTTTCTTATGATGTATGCATAACATCTTTAGCTTTATGTGTTATCATATTCTATTTATATTCATCATTTGAGTTTGCACTTTAAAATGTCTTTCTTTTGGTGTTATGCGTTAAAAGTAGACTTCAGGTAACTTTCAACATGTTTGACCTATTTGACAAGTCTTAGAAATCGACCTGTTTATAAGCAAATGGCTCATATCGACACCTTTAGTTTTAAGTTTACATTATAAAATGTCTTTTTTGGTGTTATGTATAGCCTATGAACGGTACGACACTTGGGAAACTAGCTATTGAAGCAAGAGGGTTCTTTGCAGAAGCTTATTGGTATTGGATCGCAGTTGCAGCCTTACTCGGGTTTATTTTCGTCTTCAATTTCTGCTACGCTTTGTCTCTAGCCTTCCTAAATCGTGAGTTTTACATGTTTGTGAATTATTATGATATCAGATATAAATCTTGTATTGTCTTTTTGTTGTTTATAACATTTGTTTTCTTGTTTTACAGCATTTGAAAAACCTCAAGCTAATGTATCAACAGAGGATAAAAGTGATTCCGCTGTTGAGTTATCATCTATGAACACAAATGAAGGAAGTCAAAATAAGAAGAAAGGAATGATCCTTCCATTTGAACCACATTCAATCACCTTTGATGATGTCAAATACTCAGTTGATATGCCACAGGTACAATTCCCAAGAAAAAGACTATTTTTACTTAGATATAGCAATATGAGAAACGGGTTCAGGTTGAAACGGGTCATTTTTAAATGGGCTGAAATGGGCCAGATCGGATTGGGTTTGTTGACCCACAAGCTATTTCTGTCCAATTTTTAATTACCTTAAGGGTAACTTCTAAAGTAACATATGATTATTGAAACTGTTTTTCAAAAAGTTTTAGTGAACAGGTATTTGTAAAATGGCGCGAAAAAAATGAGATTTTTATTGATGTGTTTATGAAAACAATTGTAGGAAATGAAAGATCAAGGGGTGGTTGAAGACCGATTGCTGCTACTTAAAGGCGTTAGCGGAGCTTTCAGGCCTGGTGTCCTCACAGCCCTTATGGGTGTAAGCGGTGCTGGTAAAACTACTCTAATGGACGTATTAGCGGGTCGAAAAACAGGCGGCTATATCGAAGGTGATGTCAGGATTTCGGGGTATCCGAAAAAGCAAGAAACATTCGCTCGAATTTCTGGTTATTGTGAACAAAACGACATCCATTCGCCTCATGTAACCGTTTATGAGTCTTTACTATACTCAGCATGGCTCAGGTTAGCGTCAGACGTTGATGAACACAAGAGAAAGGTTAGTTGCATGCGTGTGCTCAACAAGCCTGTTTGAAACGCCCGTTTTTGCAGTTTACAAGAATGTTGAATGATGTTTTTTTTCTATTCTACAGATGTTTGTTGATGAGGTGATGGACCTTGTTGAACTCAACCCAATAAAGGATGCATTAGTCGGGTTACCAGGTGTCAATGGGCTATCAACAGAACAAAGAAAAAGGTTAACCATAGCGGTTGAGCTCGTGGCTAACCCGTCTATAATATTTATGGATGAGCCAACCTCCGGGTTAGACGCCAGGGCTGCAGCCATTGTGATGAGAACGGTTAGGAACACGGTGGATACAGGAAGAACAGTTGTTTGCACCATTCATCAACCAAGCATTGACATATTTGAAGCTTTCGATGAGGTACAATCACAAAATCACACTATATTACAATCAATTTAATCAATTATACAAAAAATTACTAATAAATTTGCGATTTTGTAGTTGTTCTTGATGAAAAGAGGAGGACAAGAGTTGTACGTTGGACCTGTAGGTCGCCATTCATGTGAATTAATCAAATACTTCGAGGTATAAAACTATCATTATGAACAAAGTTGCAATTACAACCCATTTGCTTATGTATGATCTCTAACAGGTCAAACGGGTCAACTGGGTAAAAATAAAAAAAAATTTATCTAATACAGGCGCTCATCAAACGGATCGAAAGGAGTTTAAAGTGTAATTATAATGCATAAAATCTTTTAATCATATACGTCATATGACACACTACTTACCTATAAAAAAAAGTAAACATATGGACCAATATGACAGTTTGTTTTGACCTGAACAATAATTTAATCTTTTTGATCCATTGCTCAATAAGTTGCAGCAGTTTTGATCCGTTTACTCAAGAACGCGTATAATTGGGTTACTCTAACGGGCCAAGATCTTAAAACATAAAAGTTATCTAAACATCAGTAAAAAGGGTTGGTCGAAAGTCATCTAAAGCGTATTTTTTTTACTGAAACAGTCGATCAACGGTATAAGCAAGATAAAAGACGGATACAACCCTGCAACCTGGATGTTAGAAGTCAGCACTTCAGCTCAAGAACTCGCTCTCGGAGTTGATTTCACCGAAATCTACAGAAATTCAGATCTTTACAGGTAAATTCACAGTCAACCACTGCTTACATAACAATCATCATCATCATCTTCTTCTTCTTCTTCAACACTCATCATTTTGTTGACTTTTGATCAAAATTCACAGGAGAAACAAAGCACTAATCGCAGAACTAAGCGTCCCACGCCCCGGTACCAAAGACCTCTTCTTCCCAACGCAATACTCGCAGCCCTTCATCGTTCAATGTGCCGCCTGCTTGTGGAAACAACGGTGGTCGTACTGGCGGAACCCGCCTTACACAGCCGTGCGTTTCGTCTTCACCACCTTCATCGGCCTCATCTTCGGCACCATGTTTTGGGACCTCGGCGGCAAAAAGTAAGCATCATTGCATCTACACACAATGCATCGTTAATTTGTTACGGACCAAATATGAGAACTTAACTCAAAATAATAGTCTGTTGGGTGAGGGATCCATTTGGTCTTTATGCCTCACATTAATTGCCCATACAACAGATGTAAGTAAATTCTCGTATCTTACAATAATTCAGATTATAACACAACTTGTGGATATTGTTACGAATTTCAGGACAACACAACAAGATCTGATAAATGCAATGGGATCGATGTACGCAGCGGTTCTGTTCCTAGGGATCCAAAACGCATCGGCGGTTCAGCCGGTGGTTGACATCGAACGAACGGTGTTTTACAGAGAACGAGCTGCTGGAATGTACTCTGCATTGCCATACGCTTTTGCGCAGGTGTTGGTGGAGATACCGTATGTGTTGGTGCAGACAGGGGTGTACAGTGTTATCGTGTACTCGATGATCGGGTTCGAGTGGACTGCTGCTAAATTCTTTTGGTATTTGTTCTTCCAACTGTGTTGTTTCCTTTACATGACATATTATGGTATGATGACCGTCGCGATCACCCCGAACGCCAACATCGCTGCCATCATCGCTGCTTCGTTCTACGGGATCTTTAACTTGTTCTCGGGGTTCATCATTCCACGACCCGTAAGTTTCCCTGATCTTGTTTGATTGGTTTGAGATTTAAATACGGTTTAATTGTTTAATGGTTTGATTGTTAAATTTTGGTTATTGCGTCAAAAACAGAACCACTAAACTGGTAGTTATATCCTACCTGTAGTTAACGGTTTGATTATTTAACGGTTTGATTATTTATATATATCGAAACTGTAGTTAGTCGTTCGGTCTAATATTTTAGTCAAAACCAACTCCAGACTGTAAACATCCTATAGTTAGTAGTTAAAAAACTTTATTTTTCTAAAACATTTTCAAGTTCTGAAAATCTTATTATTTTGTAAATGAACAGAGCATTCCTGTGTGGTGGAGATGGTACTACTGGGGAAACCCGATCGCCTGGACTATTTACGGCATGGTTGCTTCACAGTTCGGGGACTTTAACGATGAACTCACCAACGGTGAAACCGTTAAAGGTTACTTGGATCGGTATTTCGGTTTCGAGCATGATTTTCTTGGGGCTGTTGCCGGGGTGCACATCGGTTTGGTTTTGTTCTTCGCGTTCATCTTCGCTTACTGCATTCGATCCTTCAATTTCCAGAAGAGATAATTTTGTTTTTCACTTTTGGTAGATGTAAAAACACTTCTATTCGTGTAATTATCTTGTAACAAATTTGTGATATTGTATCCATTATATGAGATTTACGATTATTGTTTCCTCCAACACATTTCTTGTTTTAGCCAACATTTTTTAGTTTTGACATAAAGCTACGAGTACATGTCTTGATATGGTAGTTGTTAGGTTTACGTAGTGGAAACACACACTGCGTAAAAACACACACAATTACATGCACGCACACGAAAGCAATAAGCACACGAGAATTATAGTGGTTCGGTCAAAATAACTTGTGTGCGCTCTCTGCAACTAGGTATTTTATTACGTTCAAAAGACAAGATTACAATACAATTACATGCTTTATATATACAAATAATTAGGATTTAAGAAATTTCAATGGACGGGTTCATAACTACATTCAAAAGCGCAAAGGTCTTCACACTTCAATTTTATGGGTTTCGACTTTCAACAAGTAAAAAAGTAAACATGGGGTCCCAAGTTTTGGTAGGGGCAATGAGGCATATGAATTTTCGTTAAATAATGATAACATGTCGTCACAATCGATAAACCTAATAGTTATAATTAGGTTTTTGAGATAATTATAACCATGAAAATATAATTCATGATTCGATAACAATTTAAACAATTTAAAAAGAGTTATGGATACTCTTTTTTTTATTCACTTTGAAGTTAAAATCGGAGATTGGGTAAATAATTTAGGTTTGAGAATCAAACAATCTACATATGTCGGTGTATCTAAGCATTATAACTTCAATCCGATGATGTTTTAACTTTTATGTTTGGATTTTTAGAGCCGTTTTGTTTTTTGTTTATTAGTCGATGTACGAGTTTGTTAATTCTTTCTGAAATTAAATTCAAATCCTAAATAATAATAACCACCTAGTTACGGACATCTCAGTTAGAGTAATTTACAGATTCCATATATCAATAAAGCTTAAAAAGTATAATCATACATTCATACAACCAGAAAATAGCAACCATATATTAAAAAAAATTAATTTTAGTAAACCCGTGTATTATAAAATTTAATATAATAAATTTATTAATTATAAAATTATATTTTACGATATGATATTACTGATACTATAAATAATAAACCAGCGATATCTTCTGATCTATTTTTTTAAATAAACATCTTGTTTAAAAACAAATCGTATAAAAATGTCATTTTTAAAATTTTTCTTATTATAACTCCAATTTTTGATTTTTTTTTTTTAAAAATTGATTTTTAAAAATATAAATTTATTTAAAATAACCTTAATAAATAGATCATTTCTTAATTTATTAAATATTAAAAAGTATTAAAATAATATTATTAGTAATTAAGGTAATTATTTAATAAGATAGAGAGACGGAAGAATTTTGGTGAGAATAATTGTGATGTTAAAACGTGACACCCATATTTACTTTTTTATTAGAGTAGTAAAAAGAAAGATAAGATACGACCAAAATAGACTACTAGCTATTATAAAATCCACAAATCAGAAACAAGCTAAGCTTTTACAATGAACTTTTAGGCCAATTTGCAGAGTTTGTGATTAAAAAACCTTGACAAAAGAGGTTTTAGTTAAGAGCAATTTTTTTGTCTTTTAAAATAGAGGAAATGTTTGTTTCGTTCCAACCTTCCAGATCTTGTTACAGTTAAGGGTGTTTAAAGTCGGATGTTTGAAAATTCCAAAATTTTGGATATGGATTCGGATAGTGATTCAGATATCTGAAATTCATTTTTTTTATTTTTATTTCTTACAATAATTAAACATATAATATTATAAAAATAACATAAAACCCAACTCATATCATAAAAGTCACAATATACACTAAAAATCTCAACCTAAAGTAAGAATATATCTAAAATTCAAAAAAATAAAAAATATATTTTTTAGTTTTCGGATAATCGGATATCCGAATATCCGAAACTTTTGAAAATCACTATCCGAATCCGAATTTCCAGATATCCAAAAAAATCGGATATTTCAGATATCCGAAAATTCGAATATTTCGAATTCGGATTTTTGGATCGGATTCTTGGATTTAGATATGTTTAAACATACCTAATTATAGCTATGTTGTGAGTGGGTTTTAGAGGATATGTTTAGTTTAATTAATTCCCATAATTTTAAATATTTGTGAGAAATAAACAACCAAAATACTCTTTAAATTTTCGCAGTTATATACAATTAATAAAAAACTTTAACGAACAGTCGTGCACCTATGTTTTTCTCTTTATTTGCATTTTATTCTATTAATTATATATTTTATATAGTTTTTAATATATTTCTTTTCTCTTCAATAACTTAAAATATAATTTTTATTTTTTAATTACTAATACATGCCAACCACTCTCTTTTTTATTTGCTACTTGATATTGACCAAAATTTTTCAAAAAAAAAAACTTGATATTGACCAAAAGGGCATCAACTAAAATGAAGAAATTAAAGGCCAGACTATCATTTTAATAAACCAAGTATCAAATGTATCCACATCAATCTAATTCGCTTTAATTAAAAGACAACACGATCAACTTCCTATAGACGATTAAACTTATAATATGCTGTTGTTACAGGATTCATGCGGATGCCAAATTATTATTTCTAACTTTTATGGGCAGGTGTTGATAATGATATTTACCATATATGTACTTTAAATTAATATTTTTGTAATGCAATCTTTAGAGATGATATTTAAAAAGTATAACCTTTAATTGTTAGTTTTTTATGATATCAGAACTAATTCACTGTATACATATGTCATTTATTGAATTTTATTAACTAACAACAAATTTATCCAGTTTATTGTGGCAAACATTTAGCAGGTAACTGTAGTAGATTATCTACAATGACATAGGTGTATGGTGAATTTTCTTCTCTAGATTTTAGTAGCCCCAAGCTAAGGCTTATTTTCTATCGCACATAGGTCGGCCCTATGTGAACGTAATGTAACGAAATTGCGTGTTGTGTAATTTGGCTGAGGTGAGGGTTATAATTGACAAGATAGTATATTTAGCTATGTTATATATTATATGTATATAATAACAAGATGCAATAAAGTATAAATAGAGAAGTTAACCTTAAAATCTTAAGACCATTAAGCTGAAAAACCACAATTATCTATACATAATACAACTTTATACATTATAATGTATATGGTTTTGATATGTAAAAAGAAAAAAGACGTGTGTTTAAAGTTTGCGACGAATCATTTCTCAAGATACAATGAAGCAATGTATACCACATGCCTTATCAACAATCCACAAGTGTGATAAGCCGATTGAGTCTAACACAAAGTTGTATTTGTTATTTTATAAATATCACCAATAACCTAATTGTTTAGAAAAACATACCACTATTTAGTGGCTAAAATTTAACTTTCTATATGTTAGGTTTTAATTAATCTAACATCGGGCTTATTATATCCAAATCCGATATACATAAAACCAATTCTTTTAAATAAATATCAAGGCAAATATTAAAAAAAACAGTTAATTATATATTCTCATACATTTCCTCTAGACTATACTAAACCACAAAATGCAACAAATTAGTGTAATCAATTTATTACTTTGGGCCGGCCAGTGTACACATCAATTGATGCTTATTCCCATAACTAAATAACAAGCTCATATAAAGTTCGAAGTTTGGACACATCCATCATAATTAGAATTGCATTACTTAAATATATATATATATATTGTTAAAAATATATAATTATAAACATAAGATTTTATTATTCAAACATCCTTTAACATTTTATGTTTGTAGTAGGTATATATATTGATCATATTGGTTATCTAGTCCTTTCATATACGTTATATATAAAGAGAAAGAAAAAGTAGATAAAAAGATATAGAGAAAGATCTAGTGACAATGGGTTCCTTAACACAACCCAAGCTTCCCGTTATTGATTTATCATCAAAAAACTTGAACTTGAATTCAAGTTCTTGGGTTACAAAGTGCGATGAAGTTAGACGCGCGCTTGAAGAATATGGATCTTTCATAGCCATATATGATGATGTGTCTCGTGAACTTTCGGATGCATGTTTCCTTGCATCAGAAGAATTGTTTGATCTTCCTAAGGAAGTGAAAGTTTTAAACGTTTTAGATACACCCTATAATGGTTACATTGGGCAAGAACCCATGGTTCCTCTTTATGAAAGTTTGGGCATTGAAGATACAAATACTACGGAAGGAGTTGAAAGTTTCACTAAACTTATGTGGCCCGAAGGAAATAAAAATTTCTGGTACGTTTTTGTCACGGATACTTACATGGCTTATTATTATTATTATTATTATTATTATTATTATTGTTATTATTATTGTTATTATTATTTTTATTATTATTATTTTTATTTTATTTATTTTATTATTATTATTATTATTATTATTATTTTATATAAAAATGGGTTGTTTCCAACTCACATGATACTAAATAGGTCTTTTTGTTTTAAACTTGATTTGTGGTTGTCCGTTAATTGTGATTTTAAATGAGAAAAGTGAGAGTCACCGATACTTTTTGTGATTTCTAAATGTTTGTTTTGACACATCCATTTATAATTTAGTTATTTTAATAACTAGGTTGGAATAGAAAAATTATATATATATGTATAATGTAATATATGTTATAGAGCATATCAAGAAAATTATTATATATTCTTAGTATATATATCAAATATTTAAGTTATAAAAAATAGTATAAAAAGAAAAAGAGATTTCATTATTCATAAATATCCATAGACATATTTATATACATTTTTATAATATTTTAGTTTAACAATGATTAGTTACAAATTAAATTATATTTTAACAAAACTAAATCTCATTAAAGTATTTTTAGTGAAACCTTAGTTATTTCTAGAAAAATGTTATGACTAATATAGTATTAAATAAGCATTTATTAAGATTTTTACCAAAAATTATAATTTTTTTATGATAAGAACACCTGGACAATTCTAGATGGAGATGATGTGAATGTGATAGAAAATTATCATATGGCTAATAGTTTTTTCCTTTATTATTATAGATTATAGATAATATGTAATTCTTTTTTTGAAAAATCTAAATACATAATCTTGTTTTATCATATATCTTTTGATGTTAGCATATCAATTTATTGATATCATATATTTTTTATGTTATTATATCAATTATTTTTAAATCGAGTTGTATTAAAAATAGTTGGTATTCTAATATAAAAAATACTTTATTATTTCTTATACAACTTAATTTTCAATAAAAATAAGAACACAAAATTATATTAGACACTATTTATTATTAAATAACACTAAATTAAAAGTTACAAAAAAGTGAACTCACGGCCTCACCACTTCCTTCATTTTCGAACTTTCAATTAGGTTGATATCTTCGCATTTATCATCATGAATTTTGACATCTATTTTTTTATATTTATTTCGTGTCAAGACTTCAACGTCAAATTATAATTTGTATAATTTTCATGTTTTAGTGAAAATATGTTGAAGTACTCAAAAGTGCTAGCAGAACTAGATCAAATCGTGATGAAAATGGTAATAACGAGTTATGGAATAGAGGAAAACTATGAATCGATCCGTGGATCAACAACTTATCTTCTTAAACCAACTAAATACATACGCGCTCAAGGGAGTGAGAAGATGTTGGGAATTCTTCCACATACGGATAAAAGTTTCATGACTTATCTTCATCAAAATGAAGTAAATGGTCTAGAGATTATGTCAAAAGATGGGCGGTGGATTCAAGTCGAATATCCACCCTCATCTTTTGTAGTCATGGCAGGAGACGCTTTCATGGTAATTAATTCTTTATAATAACCAATATTGTTAAACTAGACAAGTTTGCTTTGGTCGGGCCATTGAATTTGTATTGGCCTAATTTGTTCGATTCGCTAAGGTTGAACAACTATTGGTCGTCAAACTAGCTATTTTTATACTATGACTAGTTGAACTGGTGATCTAATTTACTGATTAAATTTTTTTTATTGAAAATGTTGATTTCAGTGGATTATAAGATTTCAAATTATAACCTCTCATTTAAATGTGAAAATATTACCATTTGGTGTCTCATTTAAATGTGAAAATGTTACCATTTGGTCTAAGAGCGTAGAAAGAGGTTGTATTTCTTGATATTTTAATTGAATACTCAATCTCACAACTTTTTTAAGTTCTTATTTATAATAAATATACTTTTGAAATTCGAAATTGAACCTCAAATACATATGAAAATCTTTAATTATTCATTATTTTGTTTTATATTACTTCTAAAAAGTATATCTGTTTTATTCATGTAAGTACAATTGACATTACAATATAATATTTAAACTTTATGTCACATTTAAATATATATTTTAAGATTAAAACGTATCTGGTTTTTTAGTCTGATACAATTGGTTCAATCGTAAGTGAGTAATTGATAGCCGGTTTGGTTTTCGAAACATCATCATGTCATCAATGTGAATATGCATGTAACATTTATGACGTTCTTATTTTTTTATTAGGCATGGACAAATGGAAGAATTGAATCACCAACACATCAGGTGATGATGACAGGGGAGAAAGATAGATATGTATTGGGGTTTTTTGCATTTATCAGAGATCATATTATACAGATACCTAAAAAACTCGTTGATGAACAACACCCGTTGCGATATAAGGATTTTGATAATTACGAGTATATGCATTTCTACTATACTCCAGAAGGGATCACCGCAGAATGTCCCATCAAAACCTATTGTGGAATTTGAATGGTATTATGTTGAGAACCGTGAAAACCGTATATATCACTTATACTTTTTGTCTTAAGTGTAATAAATAAAACGGTTACATAACTGTCTATTATACCATCTTCCTCTCTCTCTTTAAATCACCAACGAACTACATAAGTGATTTATACGGTTATCACAGTTTCCAACACAAATAGTGGTTGTGAAAAGATTGAGTCCGTATGTATATTATTAATCAATCTCGTATTGTTCAAATCCAAAGTTGCAGCATTGTTTGATCATATCAATGTATGTTTGTTGTTTGTTGTTTCCCTTTGTTCAAGAGTTGATCAAATATAAGAATGCATAAAATTTGTGAGTGCATTTTAAGAATACTTGTTCAGATCACATGAGTAGCTAGTTTCATATATCTTCTTATATAAACACTATCAAGATCAGTGATTTAACCAAGCGTATGGTTATTTTCCGCGACAATTGATTGATCCTAGATCCTGGTTGCTAAGCAGATAACAAGACTGTATGTTCAAAATTGCGCAAATTTATGACTTAATTCAGTCTGACTTAATTCAAAGTTTGTGACTTTGAAATACAAAATTCAGATGAATTTTATGACTTAATTCAAAGTTTGTGACTTTGAAATACAAAATTCAGATGAATTTTATCGTTTTTCATCAGCAACATTAATCATTTTAGATTTATTATTATAGAAATCGCATAAGTTGCCAAAATCGGTTCAAAATAACCCATGAAAATGATCTAGTTCGAAGTTTAGAACAATACTAATTGACCCCAAAAGTCAAAATGTAGAAGTAATAATCAAACATCAATAGAAAAATACCCACAAGTGCAATGAGCATGTGAATCACCATAGTGTGGTTGTATTCATATGATCAATCAATGTCCATGTTGACCACCTATCTAAAAAGGTAAACCCGATGCATGAAGCGGCTCTCACATATGTGGGATCGGGGGTGCGTATACCTCTTTATCATTCATTTTTGCAAGAAACTGACAACATATCTTAAAAAGACCCAAAGAAGAAATAGTAAGAATGTGACTTTCAATTTGAGCAGAAGCTTTCCATTTATTGTAAAGTTTTAACCTTTTGAAAACTTCTTTGTAAATCTTGAATTTCAATATTGAACCACAACATCTACAATAACACTAGAGATCAAAGCCAAATCATTCCATCTTGGACCAATTCTTCCACCCTCTCATCAACCTCAAGATGTAAGCCGACAATCATTCTCCACCAGACCACCAAACAAAGATCCTAACATGACCCGGGTACCCCACATGGGCTGCCAGGGATTTGAACCACACCATGGTCATTAGCGAGCCAACAGACCACCTCAAAGTCATCAGCGAACTTCAATAATGGTGACAATGCATCAACAAGAAGATGACAGTTCTTGACCAGATCTTTCACCTGATCCATAACCCACTATGAACCAACTTCCATCGAGTGAAAGAGCTAGTCTTTGTGAGATTATTGAACCACATATGGGCATACTGTCTTTGATTTATAGAAGTTCTGATGCAAACCTTCAACTTCTGAAGGAAATCCTATATGCAATTACACACTTAACAGTTAATACAAGCCAAATCAAATTAAACCCGATTTAAAAAGAATCATTTGAATGCAAGATTGCACACTGCTTGTTCAGTTCAATATTTGTAAGTTGTTATACTCAAACAAAGCAGTATAACACATCTAGCCCAAATCACAATTCACATACAATAAATATTATAACTGATAATGTTGTATAAACCAAACAATGCACTTGATACTACAAAGTAATCATACACAACGAATAATAATATTACAAATAACAAATCTTAAGTCAGTCAGCAAGTAATCATACACAATGAATAATGATATTACAGATAACAAATCTTACGTCAGTCAAGCATTTCATCAAACACCTGATATGCACCATAAAAGGTATACAATTATCATGATAATAATCAAAACTTACTGCAATTTCTCACCTTCATCAACCTTCTTACACTCCTCCAATTCATTCAACCACAAATCCCCAAACTCACAATCTTTCCAACGATCAAACCACGGTCCTCCAAGAGTATAATGTATGGCTTTTGGGTACGTATTCGGGTCATCCTTCACGACCCGATTATGCCCCACAAGAAAGTTCCACACAAAAGGAATCGACCCAATTTCACCATCTTCCAACCACTGAAACCTGTGCAGAAAAGCCCCTGATTCACCATTAACAACCTCCGGCGTCAGAATCTTGTTTTTCTTGTGACCGCAGTTGTACAACACCATTGAAGACCAATTCTTACGTGGGTAAACAGTTTGAACAACACCATCCATCTTTGTAGCTTCTTTCGGTGTGTAATCATGCTGTACACACATCACAGCGTATTGTTCATCGATCAGATCGAACAACCGTTTAATGTCGCCAATGTAGAGGAAATCACAATCGACAAACATCGCCCAACCTTCGTATTTAGCCAAAAACGGCGTCAAGAACCTCGTGAACGAGAATTCAGTGCTCTCAAACTTCCCACGTTCGCGCCAATAATATTTTTTCTCTCGTAATTCAGATTGTTTGATGGGGATGATCTCCACGGGGATTGACGATCGTTTGAGGATGGAGTACCGACAGACCTCGTACGCCACGTGTTCTCGTGGGTCGTAACCGATGAAGATCCTGAAGGGTTTGTTGGTGGTGGTGATTCCATTGGTTGAATTGCAATCGCTGTTGATGATGGTGGTTTTTGAGCGTTCAATCGACATTGGGGTTTGAATTGGAGTTGTGTGATGATGGAAGTGAAGTGAATTACGGAATCAGTGTGAGATTTGGGTGATGGGTGTTGTGAAAATGGAGATTGTAGATCGAAATGATAATGATTTGATGAAATTTGAGTGAATTGAATGTGTATACCTTGAGATGATTACAGAGATGGTAGATCTAGATTGATGAAAGGAGATTGAAGGATCAAGAAACGCGTGAAGGTGCAACTGTATTTCAGGCCACTTTGGTTTATACCCGTGAGATTGCTTTTTTATTTTTTGTTCTCTCTTTTATTATTAACAAGTTTTTATCCCTCTGCGCCTAAAATACGTAATGTTGCGTTACTTTGGTCGTTATTGAGTCAGCTTGTTGGAAATTATACGAGCAAATTCTTGTGATGAAACTCTAAAGTAGTATCTTTAGTGGTCAAGCTTTAAATATACATGTCACGAGGCCCATTGTTTTCTCACATGCAACGCTGCAAAACCATAAAATCAAAGTTTCGTGATGGAACTCAAATATACGGAACTTTGATTAACAAATTCAAAAATAAAACCTTATTATGTATTGTTTAGTGGTTAAACGCTAATATCCTAAAATTGATTAATCGAACTTAAAAAAAATCAAATAAAAAACAAAAAAGTATTGTGTTGATTCAAGAATACATAAAAATATACTATTCATTATCCATCTTTATTTATAATAGAGTAACTTTTGTAGTGATGATTGTATCTAAACTCTTTATACTATTTTTTATGTCTAGGCCTGACTTACTTAGATACACAAACAAATAGAAAACTATTATTATGAGAAAATTATATTTAGTAAGGTTTGAATATGAAACTTTGAATATCTTAAATTCAAATGGACCAGAATATAGTTGTTTTTATAAATAACTTATACAGTTAATTACATAAACAATCTTTAGGTTTACACGTATTTTAAGTTTAGTTTTTACGTAAAAAAATTATAGATGTATGTTTGAACTATACATGTTTTAAACACCCATAGCCTTTAGCATTAACAGAGGTTAACTTAATCGGTTAAATCAAAGTTGGTAACTAGTCTGTATATGTATGTATGTATATATATAATATTAGTTGTTCTTTTTAATTTTTTTTCTTTTTAAGTTTAGTGATATTTTGGTAATTTCACAAAAGAAACTTAACATTTGTTAATAACATGGACTATCAGCGTGTACTTTTTGTATAATTCAAGCTCACTCTTGTAATTTTTTTAAAATTAGAAATTAAACCTGAAATACGTGCAAACCTTCTAGTTTTATCTATATTTATCATCATCAAAACGACGTAGGTTCAATTCCTATAAATTGAACAATATGCAAATTTAGTAATAGAATTTAGATTGTGTCTGCCGCACATAAATAATAGTAGATTTAATCTCATACCACAACCCAACTTACGATCTTATCTAAAATTTTTAGATAATCTAAACTTTAACCTATTCTTTGATTATAATACATATTAACAATTTAACCAATGAGATTAATAATTTTCATTCTTATTGGCATGTGCAATTCCACTCATATATACTATGGAGTAGAATTACACTTATCAACGAAAGCAAGAGTAAGCTTGTTGGTTAAATTATGAGTATATATTATAGATCATAGCTTTGATTAATAAAATAGTAAATATTTGCCATTTACTGCATTATAAAGTCATACACTCATCATAACTCATAAATAAGAACATCATGGAGAATTGGACTATATGAATATGACTAGAGAAAAAAAGCCCAAATTATTCATCGGGCAAGAAAGCCCAAACATATCTGATCCACGCTGACCGCTGACCAAGCACTTTTCATTTTGTATCATATTTCTTTTCCCCATAACTAGTCAATTTATTTAAGTTTTTTTTAAGATTATATGGAGAAAATAAATTAAATATATAAAAACACCATAATTCTTAATCAGACACTATTCAGTTTTTTCAATTATGGTATCTTATACAATGATTAATAACTTTTTTTTTATAATTTGTCGTTGGTGGTCTTGTTGGTGGTGAAATTTTTTTAAAACCGTATGAAAAAATAAGATAACATACTTTAACCTTCTGTTAATTTCATTTCTATTTCAAAATCACCATCGTTCGTAATTTATTAACCTACAAGATAAGAGACTTAAAGCTATTTGATGTTGATAAATACCTACTTGATTGCTTGTTTTAAATTAGATAATAAACAATCCACTCTTATAACTCTATTTTACAAGATTGAGAAACAAAAAGATACATATTTATTACTAAATTTTAAATATTATTAAAATTAAAAAGATTATATTGTAATATGCTAGTACATGATAAAAGCTTTATCAAATTACAAAACCCCAAAATAGCTAGCACTTAAGTTTTGTACAGATTTAGACCATTCATAATCTATTTTCTATCTTTATTCATATAACTATAATAAAAATTACTATTTTTTCTTTTTTTTAACTTTATCATTATTTTTTCTCTCTTTTCTTCACTCACAACCACTTAAAATATATTAAAATCATTATATGGTTTTGATAAGTAAATCTCAAAAATACAAATTAAACAGTAAATTTATCATATTCTTTACTCACAACTATTTATAACCATACCATATAACATACGAAACATACTCAGAGAAGTATAGAGAATGAATTGTGAATGCTCTTAAAACATTAACAAACATTGTACTACCAAATCATAACTTTAAGTACTACTATAATAGTCCTAAACAATTAACTAGTTTCTATCCTTAAAAACAACATTTTGTTTCTACAAACAACTAAATGAAGATGTGTACGCCTTATCTTGTGTCTCATATACAGTGGCGGAACCAGAAACTTTATCCAATGGGGTCACTTTTTTTAATGCTCGGGTTTCTCTCAACTCAACGTTATAATTCTCGGGTCGGGTCGGGTTTTCAACACTAAATTTCCAATCAAGAAGTACCGCCGTTCATGTTTTATTAATAACTTAAAAAAGACTAGAACAAAATAATTACGACCGGATTATCAATATACACATAACAATATATTGATAGTTAAGATTAAGAAATGAAGATTGTTAAGACCGGGAATTATATATGGATTGAAAGAAATTCTTCAAGCACTAGCTTTATTCTGCATCATATGTCTTAAAATATTAACTTTGTCCCCTGCTTCATCACTCTATCTGGTTTATGTAAAAATAGAGAGATTGTTAACAAACATCAAGTATAACTGATGACAAAAACATTAGCATCCAACAACATATTAGCTCTTGGAATATGACATATGTATAGAGTATAGGCATCTGATGATTTGTTTCTAGAGGTTCCTTCAATGTCAATCGTTTGTGGACTTCCATGTCATATTTGAACAATCATCAAGTATAACAGACACATAATTAAGTTGTTTTTTAGGCATTTTAACAAACACTTGGTGTGCATCAATTGAAACAAAAATATTAAAACTTTATGTTTATCAACCACATTAGACAGGCAATTCAAGTGAGCACCAAATACATAAAAGATTCATAATTCTAAATATCATAAGAGAAAGGATTAAATCTTGGACTAACCTCTTCAATAATCAATTGTGGAGTTTACTTAGAAAACACCAAGTTACCAAATCCTCATAAAATCAGGGGGAGGTCAACAACCACCGGAGGCTGGCTGTAGCGTCCGTCGGAGCAGTTGCAGCGACGAGGATGTGTGCTCTGTGAAGATCGATGGGGTTAGGGTTTTTTATTTTATAGTGCTTTGGCATGTTTGGGAATGTTTAAAAAAACAACTTATTGTGATTAAGAACAACCAACAAGCAGCGATGGAAGGGGCAGTAGGTATTATAAAACTTTAATATATTAATGAGTTCACTTCCTGTAAAACTATGTGTTCATTAAAAAATTCGGTATTATACGTTACACTACGAGTTCAAAATTCAATGGGGTCACTTGACCCCGTTTACTAAGGCGTAGGTCCGCCCCTGCTCATATATATCTCATCTGCACTGTATATTATACTGTATAATATAACACTAGCTACATATTATGCCATTCAGTATAATTCTACAATGAAGATGATTAAACGGAGACACAGCTGTATTTGAGAACACAATTCGAATGCTGATCATGCAAAATCTAACCATGCTCAACACTTCCACAACTCTGCATCGTTAAAAAAATATCAGTAAATTATGTCGAAATTTACGAGTGAAAGCATATAATTTGAAGAAAGTTCGGTTAATTAGTTGTGATTTATATATGCGTACATGATCCGTTGATGGCTTCCGAGTTCTTCATCAATCTTATTCGTTTGCACGATTCAACAAACATCCTACAAACCAAACAAAAACTACTTCATTAATCATGAAAAATACGAGTTTAATTGTTTTATAAAACAACAAACACATATATAAAATCACAAATCAGATTCTATTCTTGAATCTATATATAGGACTAAAACCCTCAATTTCATCATAATTCATAAGTGACACCACTATATCGTATATGCACATCTAAAAAACTACGCGTTAAATGATCTGATTAGAACAATAATTGTAACGATTTATGTACGTGTAGACTTACTTCCATGGAACATCACCAACTAACATCCAATCTCCATCTTTATCTTCATACGTTGGAATGTACTCCACACCGTTCACATGATCCACCATCTTCATCTCCTTCAACACATTTTCTGCAACAATCATTCAACACGATCAGTAACCGTTAACCGTAACTTCATATGGTTAACATAAAATTCAGATGAACAATTTGCTGTGTTCTTACTGATGGTGAAACAGGAGAACAAATCTTCAAAATCTGACAGAAGTTGCTGATATCCTGAGTACAATTGTAGATCTACCTTTCGCAAATACGGTGCTCCATCTACCGCGACTTTTACGTATTTGCGATCGTTATTCGTCGTGTTTATCCGATGAGATCTAACCGGAGGCCATCCGATCAATCGATCCCTGTAATACATATGATTTTTAATCAATATAACTATTCAAGTGATCAATTGAAACTAATGAACTAATGGAAAGTTATGAAAAGTGTTCTTTGACCAGCTTTTTCCTTCAAAATCTCTCTTTCAGCACCTCATCCTTAAACTATCCCATCTAAACACGGGTTTTCCGACCGCAAAATAAGTTCGTTCGAACTTACAATATGCGGTTCAGATGAAGCTATGTGTCTAAATTGGGTCGTTACAAAAGTTCGGATGATTACGAAGGTTCGGACGACCGTAAGTTTTTTCAGATGAACTTACGAAGGTTCGGACGACTGCAAGTTTGTTTGGATGACCTAAGTTTGTTCGGACAAACTTACGAAGGTTCGAACGACCGTAAGCTTGTTCGGACGAACTTACGAAGGTTCAGACGACCGTAAGTTAGTACATACGAACTTACGAAGGTTCCGACGACGATTGTAAGTTTGTTCGGACGAACTTACGAAGGTTCGAACGACCGTAAGTTATTCGGACGAACAGAATCAGATCCTTCATAACTACTCTATTTAGATACGTCTGTTCATATGAGCCGCTCATCTTGGGTTCAGACGAACATGTTCAATAATAAAAGTCTAACATTTTTAATGATTACTTGGTCAAAAATGACATATTAACATAAAAACATAATCACGAAGACATTTTCAGAATTTTCACATCAACTAATCTACGTTATATACTTGTACTAACATTCAATTGCGTAAAATACAAACGACTTGTGATCAAACTTACTTCGACGTAGGAAATTTCGTTACGACGGAGCATTCTGAATCAAATCTATCGATTTCGCCTCCTTTTCGATCAATTGTAACCGAAAAGCTTCGTTTCGCTCCGGATTTTCGAGATTCTCCTGGCAAACTTAAGGTGAGCTCTGTGTCGTCGATGTTAACGCTATGAACGGTGGCTACGGTGGCGGTGGTTGGTGGCTCCGATGTAACGGTGGATGATTCCGATGACATTTTGTTAGGTGGAATTGAATCTTCTGGTGGTGTAACTGTTTTGAAAAAGTTGGTTGTTTGAGGAGGAATGAAGGCTTTTGTTGATGTTATATATATATATATATATAGAGAGAGAGAGAGAGAATATAGGGGCTACAGGCATCTCATGTTTGTTTCTAGTGGTGCGTGATTAAATGAGTCGAGTCGACTTGTAAACTACTTTGGATCTGTTCTTAAAATCTTGAATTGAAGGGGTGTCAAACGTGTTTAAGTTTGAGTTCGAGCTCATATAATGACTTGCTTGATAAACAAGATCGAGCCTAAGTTTTATATATCAAGCTCGAGCAGACTTGCTAGGTTAAATGAACTTTTTATATATGTGATAATTTATTAAATAAATGGTATTTACTATTTTCTAGATTTAAATTAGTTGCATGCAATAAAATATTACAAATAACTAAATAAGGTTAAAATAAACAAAAAACCTAAAAAGCATATTTTTAATAAACTAGTTGTTGCTTGAATCCGAGATGTTCATTACTATTACTCATGTGCATCATTTAAAAGTGTGATGTTGTGGCTAACGTTTCTTCATCTTGAGCTCTTTGACAAAATAATCTTTTATAGAAAATCTTATGAGAGCATTCACACTTAGGTTTTTATAAATATTTATATAATTACATAAAAATCACTATATTTTTTCTTTTTTCTCAATTAAATAATATTTTTATACTCTTATCACTACTTTTTTTCTCTCATCTACTCACAACCACTTTAAAAAATATTAAAAGAATTATAAGGATTGAACAGTGATGTTTCAAATATACCAATGCACAATAATATTTTCTCTCTATTTCATTCACATCCACTCAAAACCATTTCATATAATATATCAAACATACTCACATACTTTTAAGGACTCTACTATGAATACTCTGAGCCTGACACGATCACAATGAAGATTTATTTTTAAAACGTGTCGTGATCATTTCGGTTGCTGCGACCTATAACGTTCACAAGAAACTAAACCCTGACATATTTTAATGAATCAGAACTCGTTGGTGGTAATGGTGGAAAAATAGTAGTGCGTCTCATTTTATTATGTAATTGAGTAGAAGATGCAAATAAAAAGATGTCTGGTCTAAAAAGTGTTTTTATAGTTTAAAAAATACTTTTAATTAAAAAGAGTGGTCACCAGTCAAATTGCAACGGGCAAACGAGCCATTGAACGACACATTCTCACACAACTTGAGCGGGCTCACAAACCTGCTACTTTTACTGGTTAACCTTCCTTGACATCCTAACATAGTAGCGATGGTGTTACCGCCCAACCAGTGGCGGAGCTTAAAGAAAGGTGTAGGAGGACCGAAAGTCACGAGACCCAAATCAGAGGGGCCGAACTTAATACATATAAAAATTCCTACTAAAATACGTATAAATTTCCATTATTTGACTAAAAAACAGGGGGACGGACCCCCCGGGCCCCAACAAAACTCCGCCCATACGCCCAACCCGCTTAACCGAGCCCCTTACCAGACCACCCCTCATTTCCTTGGAGGTATAAAGACACTTTATAATTCTACAAACTTACTTTATTAGACAAATAAATTAAAAGATATAAAACTGTGACTTTTTTTTAACGTCATATAAAACGGAGTTGATTAAGGGTAAGTAGGGATGGGACCCGTAAACCAGCATGCAAATGTGATCATGTTTTTTGGTCGGATTAAAGGGGTCTTTGTTTTTTTAATTCTGGACCATTTCATACCGACACGTGCGTATTGTAAATAATTAAATACGTTGAATATAAAAAGCTAAAACTATAATACCTTTAAATCTTGCTTTAAGCTAAAATACTTAAGGTTGAGTCAAAAGATTTTCCTCAACCTCAGGGAATTGAGAGTGCGGTTTCGGATGGAAAATTGATATGTAAACCTGATTAATAGAATGCTTATTATTCGAAATAAAGTCGTGCATTTGTCGTTTAAAAAAATATAAAACTAATCTAGTCTAAGGATATGTGGGTAATAATTTAGACTTTGAGAGTTTTAGGTTTTAGGTTTATACCTTACTTAAGGGTGTTTTTCTATGTGATAGTTTTTTCTTTGATGATGTTTTTGGTGAGTCAAACCTTAATATATTGAACGTGAAAATCAATATAAACGGTTGACATTTCGTATCAGGAAGACTCACTCAAGTATTGAAAATACTTCTAACGTTGTTTAAAAAAGTAAAGGTAAAACTAAAACTAACCCAATGATAGGAGGTGTGCGTATGAGCAAAAAGTTATAAGTTCAAAACTTATTAAAAAAACTTATGTAAAAAGCTTTTAGGAAATATTTATGTTTAGAAAAAAAGATAAAATAGATATTTTCTCTCAAATTAAGTTGAAAACCTTCAATGCGATAAGTTTAGTTATGACTAGCAAGTTATAAAACTGTACTCAATTTAACTTATATATAAAAAGCGTTGATGAAAATAACTAAAAAAGAATTTTAACTGATTTATTTAAAAAGTTTATCATTTAAGGTGTAATATTGTCTTTATTTGTGTCACTAAGAATATGTTGCTAAGATCAAAATGAACCGAATTCGACGAAGTACTGCACGTGATGAGTTTTAAATTGTCAAGCATAATGCATAATGCACGTGGTTTGATTATGTTTATAAACATATTCTTGCTTTGGCTAAACTGTGCTTGCATTTGTATTTAACTGATCATGTTATACAACAATAGAAAAAATAGGCTTAAATATAAATTTCTCAATAAAACAAATAATATAAAAACCTCAAAACATAAGTTATATATATATTATATTATATATATATATGAGAAAGCATTTTATTGAGAACTATAAACATGTAAATAACTACTAAAAACCACATAGGTAATGGACACGACTTCTCGATAAAAATGGTAATACTAAAAGATGATGGTTTGATTCTAATTTTTAATTGTTTCTTTCATTTTATCACCTCCATCCTTAATTCTTTTAGAAAAACTATAAAATATTTATAAATGCAATACAATGTGGGTGAATATATGTACATTATCAAAATACTATAGATATTGTGATTTTTAAAAAATTATCTTAAAAGTAGTAAAATTACAATTATTTTGATATATTTATATAATAAATAGTACAAGATTTAAAGTGGTTCATTCATATAATATATGTATATATATATATATATATGAATATAATTTTTGTATTTTTTAGAAAGGCAATTTAATATGTATCTAATTTTACACACACTGATTTACATCAACTCGTTACAAACGGGGCTCGAACCTTTAAGCACGAGAGAAACTCCATCACTATCACCTCAAATGACGTTATCATTAGAGTATCTGACCCAAGCCCTTAGGTATGTAAAGTTAATGATTAATAAGGTGAAGCTTGCAAAACGGAACGATTAAAATTAAAATGCATGAAAAAATATTAGATCCCATAAATTTCTCTTAAGCAATTTTCGTATTTTGAAGTATGGAATTTTAGCTTGATTTTTAATACTTTAAATGTAATTATTTCTCTACTAAACCGAGTATGTATGACATATATCATTATTTCTCCATATACAATATTATAACTTTGCACCCTTTTAAGTACGTGGAAGTGTTACAAAATTGTAATAATAACCAATTATTTTATTCATTGTGGCCATAAATGTTATATTTGAAAATAGATTTTGTATTTAAATTATTTTATATTATGATCGTTCACAAGCAACACTAAGTTCTTTCTACAAACAACTCAGCTGTTATACCACAATATCAACTTCTTACACATCATTCATGTAAACTTATTTTATGTAGAACACTGCAAACACTTAACATTTACACGTCATCATCACTTGTATAAGTCGTTAATACACTTGTACAAGTGGTATATGCTAGATTAAATAACCGAAAAACCTTACACATTGCCGCCCTTCACGACATGCGTGAACGGACGTGCAACCAGTGGAAGTGTGGGCTGACACCTAAACGTGCGCCCACAACTGTTGCCCAACGTAGTGGGTAACCTAACTATAGTTATTTCAAAATTAGTAATCATTTATATTTAAATTATGATATCTATGTTATAAATCACAACTAACCATGATGTTGCATACTATAATGACGATTATGGTTGACCATTTTGAAACCAAATGCATGCATGAACAGCGTGTTCTACATGGATTTTCACAATTTAATCATAGATTCGTCTCATGTAGACCTCATTAGTTAATTTAATAACAATTATTGATAAACGAACTCTTGGACTTCTACAATAATTCATTGTATCTTATATAATCGAATATGCTTAATGTCCTCATTTGTAGTACTACTTAATTAACAAGTGAGTCGAGTACCAAAGGAAGTATAGTCAAATGGTACTAAAGTTTTGAAATAATATCTTTTTAAGATAATTGATTATTTAAGTCTCATTATAGAAAATGATATAAATTTAGGTCATTGTGTATTAACCATGGGACTGGTTAATTGGGCATCATCTAATTATAAGTCAACACCCCATAATTACACATCGTATAGTTGAGTCGTATAGCTCTATATGATACGTATAACATCTCTGATATCCCCCTGAATTTTTTTCTCGTAGTGAGTATTGAAATTTGTTATATGCGTCATACAACCATATATGTGTCGTATAGAGGATCGTATGTGGCTATATGAGACATATAACCCTCTAACAGCCCCTCTTGTAATTCTATTGTTTTCAGAGGTCTTCGACTCTGTATGTAATGTATGATGTTATATGAGGCGTATAAGGGTGTGTCAATTTATAATGTGAATGTTTGTATATTAAGACCCATTAACCATTCCCGTATTATATATATCATGTCATCATCACATCATTTTAATTTCTCCTTTTCATGGGTTTCGTAAGACAAACATGTTCACCTTTCAATCGAGTAGAGCCTTGTTTAAGTGTTTTAGGGTTAGTTCCAGATAGCTTAGGCATCATCTCAACTTACCACTATGCTAGAAATGCTCTATAGAGACTTCTAATGGCTTCGATTTTTCATAGATTGAGCGTTGGTTTGTGAAACGAGTCAAGAATGGATTCGGGCACAAGAATATAGGTCGTGTGTGTGTTCTCGAAGGTGTGGATGGTTGGAAATGAGCTAAGGGTCTTTCTATTTATAGTTAGGGTTAGTTGTTCGATACGATACACATCCATTTGGTGTTTTAGGGTTAGTCACACATGCCTTGTCATTGCTTTCCGTTGGAGAGACCTCCATACTACGTAGCCTAAGAAGTAGTTTTAGTGAATGTGTTAATTCATGGTTCAAAACACAATAATGAGCTAAAAGTTAAACGAGTCTGTTCGGATTGACTCTGTTTGTTATTAATAAGAGCTGAAATTTGAACTCACGCTCAAATCATAGCTCACCCTATCCACTTGTTTATTTTCTTTAAATATAAAATATAATACCTTTTACATAATTGTAAACCTTCAAAGCTTTCTATAAATGTAAAAATTGAACTCGGAAAGATTGATTAGACTCAGATTTGGATTATAATTTATAGACATTTAAATTTAGTGTTAATTTGAACGAGTCAACAATGTTATGTTAATTAACCATGTATTATGTATAGTTAAGAATCATTAAATCAACCACATAATAAAATAATGTTATGTTGTTAAAATTTTAATATTACATAGGTCATTCATCATATATTAGGTATAAATGACATCGAGTACATAGAATTGTTTTATTAATTATATATCCTTGATTAAATGAATAATCAGGTGACGATGACCTCCTTTAATTTTTATTCATTAATTGGCTGGAAGTAACATGTAATATGCATAGGCTATATTTTACCTTATGTTTAGGGTTCTATCACTCCGGTTCAACTTAGATCATAAAAACATGATTTAACATGCTAATTATATTTTCTATCAAACAATAATTTAATAGATCTCGATCGATAAATTTAACTAATTAATTATCAAAAGCATTATTTTTCTCAATCTTAATCATTTGCATGGAGTCCAATTCTGTTTGCATACGATCTTCTCTTAATCCTTAATCTCTTACATGTCTCGATAAACATCCTGTGCGCGATTATCAACAATTTAGTTGCATATGATCAAAAACTAGAATATATACTTCTGGATAACATCATAAAAATGACCAAGTTTACTAAACGTTTAATTAAACTAACTCAGTTTTACTAAACGTTTAATTAAAGTAACTCAAACTTTTTTACAGAAAAAACAACCAACTTTCATTATTTATTCAAATATTTTTAATAGATTTACAAAAAAATCAAAATCAAATGAAATATATATGATTTTTGGTTACTGATTAATATTATTCTTTCTAATTTGGATTGAAGTAAAAGGTAATAGTATGGGGAGAAAATTCAATGATACTAATTAAGTTTTATGATGTTTCAATTTAAATACAACTAAAATTATAATTACTAAATAGTTAAAAAGATTCATATTTATACGTTCTAGTTACATCAGTTCAGTTAAAAAAAACATTTACAAAAGCTTCACAAATTATGAATACTTAATAAAAGTTGCTTGACTTTATTATACAAAAAAAACTATTTAAGTGAGTTTAATTAATAGAACAATTGAAAAACTTGATTGTTACTCTGTCAATTTCTCTCAAAATTAAGTTGCAAGAAAATCTATTAGGTGAAATGATTATTTTAGAACATTACTAAAAAAAGTATCCCATAAGGAGTCCAATTGCAGATACCCAAATCAAACCGTAACAAAATTCTCTATAGACAATATGTTTTACTAGCAAAACAACATACATTTTCCAATTTTTTTGTTTTTCATATTATATCTTAGTAACTTCCGTTTAGTTATAAAATGGCTACAACGTCAATTTTAATTGATAAAAAGGTTTTATTAAAAACTCAGAGTCTTTTTTATGCTTTAAATAAATATTTTGTATTTGATCCTTCTATACATATGGCCAAGGGATGATATAAAACTTACAGCCACGGGACGTCTCCCACAAGCATCCAATCCTCATCTTTGTCTTCATATATCGTGATATACTCGCAACTTTGTCTTTCATCCTTCGTTACTTCACCTATATTTTTCAACTTCTTTGGTTAATAAATAAATCAACTAATACTATATGTTATTAAAGAAAAGAAAACCTTCGTCACATGTTGAAAAAACCTTGCACATATTTTTTAAATTCTTTTTAAGATTATTTCCTATTTTTGCATGCAACCATTTGTTTAAAGCTTCACCATTATGCACCTAATTAACAAAAGAGTACATCACATACCAATTCCACAACAATCAAACATATTCTCAAGAGCCATAACAAGTTCCAAATACCCTTTAAAACAACTCAAATCGACCTTTCGAAGAATCGGATCACCATCCATACTCACTTTCACATACAACTTCGTTGCATTGCGTATACACTTCTTCCTATGCAAACACACCGGCGGCCACCCTACCACCAAATCCATATTCCTATTCTTCCCTTCACCACAATCATCCATCTCCCGCTCGCCACCACAAAACACCCTTTTCTTCATTCTTCTCTCACTATCACCACCACTGTCGCCTGGTAGCCCTAGCCTAAGCTCAGTAATATCAAGCCCGAGCCCTTGAGATCTCATTTTTTTATTTTTTTTGTTTTTTTTTTCTAATATATGTTCAAGGAAACAATTAGAAGATGAGATTATTGTTGTTTGTGGGTGGTGCTTGCATTTATACACACACATATAAAGACGAATATCGAATGATTGAAAGAGCAAAAGGGGGTCATTCATGTTAATGGTCGGTCACATGAAAGTGTGATATTTTTTGTTTATTTAAGGTTAAGATATTAGGCATGATCGAACGTTTGTAGGGTTTCTTGTTGATTTTTGATCTTTTGTGTGTTTGATTTGTGGCCGTTGGATCAATGTGGCTTTGTGGAGACAAATCATGTGATCTTTGTCTTCTCAAACACGACCAATTAATCTTGTTACTATCTACTCACAAAACTATATACTAAGTAAATAATTATATATACATGCACCACAAGTTACAATGTTTATTAATTTAATATGTTGCATGTATATCGAGTAATGATACTTGTTAACAATATATACGTCTTCTACATTATAAGGTTTTACAACAAGAAACGTTGTATGTTATGAAAAGTGTTGTCATATGGTTGTTTTTTTATGTTTATATACTTATTTTAAAGTTGATAGTGTTTTTTCAACATGTTGTATATATTAAAAATACAAAGCTAGTATTTTCAAGGTATGGTACCTCTATATTCATGAAATTAGAACGAAATCATTGTTAGAGTCGAGTGCTAAGCGAGTGATGGATTGTGTATCTTGGTTATATTCTTACGTGTATCACATTGTCATCAGCGTATCATTAATAAAATTTACGTTATAATGATGCCTACAAATCATACTCTAGTTCTCACGATTTCCATGAATCTGTCTATTAGCATTATTGTTAATGCATGGAGTTTAAACACGAACATAATTACATAAACTAAATTCATAATATCACCTAAACAATACAATGGTCACTATGAATCAATAGTATGTTAGTGATGATGGTGATCCAAGTATTGAAGGTCTTTACAATAACAACATCGTCATTTTTAGTTGTTTGTAAGATCAATCAGGCTAGTGGTATTGTGCAACGCTATTAATTTATGAAAAGGTTATACATAGCATGACTAATCGAACTTCATTGTCACGTGTTTTCATGACACATATATAGCAGGAATTTAAGGGCATTAATCCATGGTTGAGTTTTCTTGTCTTTTTCTAAAAAGTTAAAGCTAGATCTATGATATTTATAGACATCTTAATAACTTTACCATTGCATTGAACATATATAACATGGAATAATGACCAAACATATGCTTAAATTGACTTGCAACAACTCATTCCAACCAATAAATTAACATTTGATGTATTCAATTATTTTTAAATTTTAATAATCTCCTTCTGCTATGATGTTTGAACTTCAAAAGCATCTCAAGTAATATATCATGCAACCTACTCAGAAAGTTAATTTTAGCGATATGAATAAATAGATAATTTATGATGGAAGCAATATGCGCGCATATATAGTAGCTCTCATACTTCAACATTTAATCACAATTATCCACCATACTTTTCATAATTAACAATTGTATAATGGTAATGTATTGTATTTCTCGTATCTTTTAACAGATTGTGTCACGATTATATGTTATAGTTCTTATATTGTACAACATTGTACCACAATTATATAATAGAGATATAGTCGATATACAACGTCTAAATTTCAAAGCTACCTGTTCTAGCATAATAATGCAATATTCGTAACACTATAGTTTATTTTTCACCAGAATAAAACCACTAAAATTTAAAAAACAACGCGAAAAAAAGTATTGTATACTTATGTTTGTCCTTATTGTTATCTCTCACACGGCCACACATACTCTTGAAGAGCGAATGTTAGGGGGAATTTCAGGGGTGCTTGAAATCTCTTACTCGGTCGGAAGGTGATGATCGGGTGTTCCAAAACTAACCGGGTAAGGAAAAAATATACATGGGTCAGTGGTTTCGGACCGAGTCAAACACAAAAGAGTGAGAATCAAACACGTTGACCGGTCAAAATGTCTGACTAGATCAGTGGGTCAGACATTTTGATCGTGTCAGAAACAAATCAAACAGCCCCTTAGCACCACATCTCCTAACCCACTTCATGTTACTTAATTTCCATGTACTTGTTATATTTTATAACTAGGTTAGATACTCGTGTATTACACGAGTTGAAAAAAATATTTATATAATAGATTTATATATATAATCTGATTATTATATATTATCGATATAGATAACAAACATATTTAAGTTATAAATAATAGTATAAAAAATATTTTATTATTTATAAATATCCATAAACCTCTTTATATATTTTTTAAAGTATTATAGTTTTAACAATGATTAGTACAAATTAATTTGTATTTTAATAAAAGTTAAGTCTCACTAAAGTAATTTCAATGAAACCTTATTTATTTGTAGAAAGAAATTACGATTAATACAACATTAAATAAGCATATATTAAGAAAAGCTTTTTTAAAGTCTAAGATTCTTACAAAAAAATAATAAACTTATTTGGTGAGTATATTGGACAATCCTAGATGAAGCTTGAGTGAAAATAATATGAAGATGTTAGAAAATAATCACGTGACCGATAATTATTTTGTGAAATTAGTATAGATTATAATTTAACATAGAACTGCGGGTGACATTTGGTGGGCCAAGAGACGATGTGGGCCAAGGAAGATAGTAAATCCAAATGTTCCGTATGACCAGACAACACTATGGGCCTGATTGAATTGATTAAGTGGGCCCATGGTTGGCCCACGAGTGGTGGATAATATCTCTAAAACGTGTGCATACATGCGTCATGGATACAGATATTTAGTGCATGGAGAATATGGGTGCCACGTGGATGTCTTAATGGGCCGTGATTACGCCATAATTCACATAAAATCTATTTCTTTTCAATGTAACCAAATCCATAATGTTCAACTACACCACGTCTAATACTTTATACTTTACACTTTACACATCAGCCATCACGTCTCGTTACGTGTGATAGACCATCATACAGGTCATGATTTGTCTATCTCGCGTTCCATGATGCTTTCGCATTATCATAAGACAATAAACAAGTACAAGGCCCGGTGCTTAAAAAACAAAAGGAAAGCACCTATTTATTCTCGTTGTTTATGTTGATGACTTATTTATCACGGGAACAAGTTCATTTATAATCAATGAATTCAAGAAAGCAATGCTCTCAGAGTTTGAGACGTCGGACCTCAGGAAACTAACTTATCATCTCGGAATTGAAGTAAAGCAAATGGAAGATGGGGTAATAGTTACTCAACAAAGCTATGCTCAACGTATCCTAAAAAAGGCAGGCATGAATGAAGCTAATCCGGCTTAAGAGCCGATGGAGCCCAGGTTAAAACTTTCAAAAACCGAGAAAGAAGATGAGATCGATGCTATGAAATATCGAAAACTGATAGATTATCTATGATATCTCGTACATACGAGACTGAACTTGACTTACTGTGGGTATTCTTTGTCACTGCATGCAAAGCCCACGCTAGTCGCACAGGAAGGCAATAAAACACCTTCTAAGATACTTACGTGAAACAACAAGCTTTGGAATAAAGTACGGTGGAAAAGATCCAACAAAAGATAAGTGGTTATAATGATAGTAGTAACGACGTAGATGGAAATGATGGCAATAGTACTATCGGTCACATCTTTTATTATGGTAAATCGCCCATTATTTGGTGTTCACATAAACAAGCCACGGTGGCATTATCTTCGTGCGAGGCCGAATTCATGTCAAGCAATTTGGCTTAGAGACTTGCAAAAGTAACGGGGTGGAAAGAAGAAAAGGTGACAATTCGAATATACAATAAATCGACTATCGCATTAACAAAGAATCTCGTGTTTCATGGTAGAAGAAAGCATATACATATAAAGTATCATTTCATCCGGAAGTGCGTTGAAAACGAGCAAATTGAAGTTGAGTATATATCCGGAGATGAGCAATTGGTAGATATACTAACAAAACCATTGGCCAAGATGAATTTAAAAAAATAAGGACAATGATCGGGATTGAAGACCTCCCCAGCTCTAACTTAGAATTAAAAGGGTGAATGTTTAGTTTAATTCCACGGTTAGTATCCACATAGGGATCCAATCCGACCCAAGTGCCTAAGTGGATGACGATTCAAAGTGGTATTAGAGATATCTTTTAATTTAAATCTATACATAAGATATGCATTAGATTATTATGAAAATCTAATTAAGAGTTCTAGTAGGTTTTTAAGATTTGGTCTCCAAGTTTTAATCTTTTATAAATAGGCTTTGGTATCAAGAGAGTTATTGTATTATAGTTTTAATTAATTTATCATAATATAATAAAAGTAAGTTTACTTATGATTGTGTGTTTGATTGATTCTTGGACTTGAAATTCAATGTACCTAATCCACTAAAAACTATAGCATAGAGTAGTCCAAGCAACTACAGAAACTTGTTGAACTAAAAGAACCGGGCCATTTGACAAAAAAAGGTCAAACATAAAGAGCCAAAAAGTCTACTTTCTTCTTTTGAGATGATACAGAGTGACTATTCATAAAACCATGAGAAGAGCAGGCAAAACTTAGAACAGTCAACTATGGTCAAAGTAGTTATCATTTGTGAAAGCTGGAGGCAACAGTATCAAATGCCTCCTTTATTTCATCTTCTGTCATCTCAATTGTATCATCGCTGTCATAATTTGTTGTTTTTTCGATCTTTGCTCGTTTCTTCTTATCTGTTGTTTTTTCGTCTTCTGGATTTCCAAGCTCAAATTCATAAATGCGTTTGCACACGATAGCTTGGTGGTAAATGTCTTTTTTAACCGTGCTGCCTTCGGCGATATCAAGCTTGTTCAGCTCTTCAACGACTCGTGGGACAAAACTCCAATCCTCCAGTATTTTACCCAAGCCCTATAGACATAAACTACTGACCAATTCAAATGTATAGGTAGGAGAAAATTTATGAAGACTTGTGCTAAAGATGTGCATTTATTGGTTTATAGAGGCAATGTAAAACATATAACAAATCAACTCGATCAGAAGTAGATGGATAGGTGTCCATGGCTTTGTGGCCTACTGACATTGGTGACTGCCACCACAAATGTGGTGTGGGTTCAAATTCGTTAAGTGCAGGTTGATTAGGTGGTATTCAAGAATCAAATTTTATTGTTAAAAAAAAAGTAAACGGATAGGTGCTCCTAGCCTTGTTGCCTTGTGGCATTCGTGAATGCCCCCCATATATGCGGTGCGGGTTCAAATGCCTGCAACTGTAGGCTGATTGGGTGGTACTAGAAGTAGGCATGGTGATTGAAAAAATTGTAAATGGATAGGTCAGGTAGGTTGGGTTTGGTCAAAATGGGATTGGGTCAAGGAGGCTAAATTGGGTACATGTTAAAATGGGATGGCTTTGGATTGACTCGAAACACTTAGAAAGTTCTAAATTTTTTAACAGCTAGTGTATTGCGTAGATATAATAATAAGGTTATGTTATTTCAATTAAAAAATTGTTTTTTAGAAAGATGGATGAACTAGAATCACAATTTGGGCAGTTTTTGACTCATTTAACCCTTAACCAAACTTAACTAGACCTTTTCTACTTATCTAGGTGACTAGATAGATAATAAACATAATCCGAAAAACTTTATTAGCAACCACATCAAAATTAAAAAGTGGTTGATTTTATGCAAGCTGCTTTCCCCCCGCCCATTTCGAAATGTGATATGTGCATTGGGAAATAGATGAACAAGGTGAAGCAGTTCCTTACAAAATTACTTGCAAACATAAGAATAAATTACATACCCGTCCCTCCTTGAGAGAATCTATTGCATCCTGCAAACATGTCAAGATTCCTTCAGCTGCTATCTTCTTTATATCACTTGAATCTGGCTGGATAATGCACATGAGTGAGTTGCCGTTTTATTTTCTTCTTCTTCTTTTTTTTTTGTTTTCATTTTAGCATAATTTAGAAAAACCAATCTCCCTTACCTTCTCCTCTTGGCTGTTTAACCATGACATTGTTTTTCTCATGTCTTCTATTGCCCAATTCTTCACTTCAGAAGTTAAAAACTCCTTTTTATAAGGCTTATTGGCTGTCTGCTTATAGATACATAAAAAGCAGATTAAGGAGTTATAAGCTCAATCATACAAAAAAGCGTTGCAGGATGCTTGGTGATTAACTATTAAGGCTAAATACACCTTGCTCAATGAAGAAGCATGCACTTTTGAATCCACAGACTTATCTGCTTGCTTATAAGAGCTCTTTGATGAAGATTGTTTTGACCCTACAAGCACCAAGTAAATCAGATGTCAATAATATACTATTAGAAAATGTAGATATAAACAGATCACAAACCCTTAAAATTTATGAGCGGAAAACAGACACAAAAAGAGAAGTAAATAAATCACAAAAATGCAAACTTTTAGTTACATATCACCGAAGCACAGTTAAAATTGAAAAGAAAAGCTCAAAAATTCAAACTTTTAGTTACATGCCAACTTAAGACAGTTGAAACTGAACTAAGTACTGCATTTTTCTCCAGGAACTGTTTACACTAATAATTTACAGTAAATAACGACACAGCCTTTAGCATTAAAGAAACTTATGGACATGCATTGTTGCTGTAGAGAGAGAGAGAGAGAGAGAGAGAGAGAGAGAGAGGGAGACCTTGGCTAGGTCCAGTAGAGCCACTTTGACGCCTCCATGGTTTACCAGCATGCATAAGGAAAGGTTCAATCGCAACAAGCTGTTTCTGCTCGTAACACTCAGTTATCCAGCCCTAATATAACATTATTAACTTTGTAAGATGCTATGTAACAGACTGAGTCGAAAATTTAATAATATATAGCATATCACATAGTAGTGGATGTACCAGGTTAAAGTTTAGAGTGAAATCTGTATCTTGCCCTTAAGGAAAAACCTTTTAGGTTTGAAGTTTGAACAAGACTTTACAAGCTTATGCACATAAATCAATATCACAACAATGAATAGACATTCTTGAGGGAAAAATGTCACAGGAAGTCAAACCTTGGAGACAATGGTTCCGTTATCAGCCTCGACTTGTCGAAACTTGGGAGTATTAGCAAATGCACAAACCAACAGGGTGCAATTGGAGTTCCAATCACCTTGATACTCGGCCCCCATTTCCAATGCCTGAGACCGTAATGTGCTGCGTTCAGGGTTAACAAACCCTGAAAGTACAAATACAACCCCTTCCTACAATCGTCAAACTTACAGTCTAAATACATACCTTGGGAAAACTATATATTATATAATATACGATGCTGTCGACCAACTTGTACCATGAGTTTAGGAGATTTATTAGTGCCTATGTCTGATTTAGTAGATGTTGTGGTTTGACTGGATGGCCGTTTTTCTTTGTCATTAACTGATTCCTTACGGACAGATTTGTTATCAGCATCCCTTGAGCTCATCCATGAAGGAAGAGCCCGCCCTGTGGCCTTCTGACTTCCAGAATCAGGCATGTCAAGTGTCAAAACACCTACTTGCAACAATCTATTAGCATTTAAACTTTGATACAATAAGGCTAGTGCCAAACAGTGTAAAACACAAAGAACAGCCACAATTCAAAACTACATGGCCCATCAAACCCGAAAAAGTTTGAGCAATCAACTCTATACATGCAGCTTATACATCTTACGGACCACTCATTTGAAATGCCTAAAAAACGGTTCCATCACGACGTCATAAATTGAATGTTTTTGGACTGAAACCAAAACCATCTGTGACTTTTATTGACAATAATGGACAGCAGGTATTTTAATTTGAAAATTAGGTTTTGCCTATGACTAAATATGAACAGGTCTACCCACGGATTTGAAATTTCTATCACCAACGCCAATGAATGATCATCTCCCGACTGAATGGATAATCAACCATGAGTTCATCGATTTATCCACATACGATATGCTAAAAACGCAAACTGTTTGATATTCTATATCGATACTAAGCAATCTACCGAATTGAAGCTTGAACTGCAATCAATTTATAGGCAAACCTATAGCATACTATAGAATTGGGAGAAATGAATTACAACCTACAATTCGAGTATCAGCGACGGTAAACTGCTTATTAATCGTGTAATTGACTATATTATACGCAGTAGAACAATGTATTCAACGAAAATTGAAAAGTTGCAGCGAATCGCATACTTACCGGTGGCTCCGGTGACGGTCGGTGGTGTCGTACTTCGCCGGCGGTTTGCTCCTCTAGGGATACGGTGACGCTTTGAGAATTAGAAGATGTGTAAGATGACGAAGATGATGACTTTCTTGTTGTTTACGAAGTATTGAACCCAAAACTCAGTTACACATCCACGTGTTGAATGTGTGGACTATAGTCTCGTGTTAGGGTGTTAGGGTGGATGGGGCACTCGCACTCATTGTTTATGCGTGTCGCGTCACAAAGGCGACGGCTCGGGTGAGTTAAAGTTGGAGTTGATCGTGTGGTGTAGCATGATTTAATATGAAATATTAGTTATGATAATATGATAATATTTTATTTGTTAGATTCAAGGTGTGGTGTGAGTGTCCGGCGTAAGTGCCCTTCCACCTTTAAAATATAAACATGTTTTTACGTTTTTAAGTTCATATTTTGTAATCGTGTAGTTTGTTTGTTCATTGTATTTTTTGTTAGTTATTATATATTCTTTAATAATATTGTGCTTTTCTAAAATGTTAAATTAAAAAAAATGATAGAATAACATTTGTGTTTATCTTTAATATATAAAATACAATAATAAATCAACAAGTAGTTAATCTGTTACATTAAAAACAATGATAAAATAACACAACATCTCATGTGTCTTTTGTTCATTGTGTTATTTTAAATATCATGAGTTTTGAAAAATACATTGATGAAATAACATTATTGTGTACTTATAATTGTAATACACAATGATAGATAACAATAAAATTATATAAACTATAAAAAATAATGATAGATAACACTATTATATACTTTTAAGTATAAAACATAATGATAGATAACAAGTATATATAATTTATATGAACAATGACAATTAACACAAAATGATTTATAGGTAATTTATATGAACTATGAAATTAACACTATTATGTACTTTTAAGTGTAAAATACAAAATGATTTAAAACGTTAAACACAATGATTAATACATATAGCATACTCTTGATTTTATAGGTAATTTCACCATTGTAATACGTAATTATCGGAGTAATATAAATCAACTACCAATAATCCGCAACTTAGGTAGTTGAGGTGAGACACCCCGTATACTTAATTAAAATAAGAAAAGGCATTGGGTTTTAAGTCATATTAAAAAAGGATTATTAGACTTTAATAATCTCAACTTTCATTTATTGGTTTCATAAAATGTTTACAAACACTTTTAACTTTGAGTTTATTTTCCTCAAACGTTCTTTTGTTAACTAAAAGCTAGCACTGTTAGTTTTTTGGTGACGTGAACTACTTATATAACAGAAAACACTAAGCGTAAAAGTTGGAATAAACTGTCAAGTCCATCAATCTTAAACTTTTGAAACCTGAAATTTGTCAATTTTCACCTTTTGATCCGAACCACTTGCCTCGTTAAAAGTAGATTTTAAGTGACGATGAAGACTAGACATTAAAAAATGAACTTAATAGAGTTTGGGCGACGACGGAGTTGAAAAATGGTTCAAAGTTAACCCTGTTTCATAAAAAAACTAAAGGGCGTTAACTCTTAGTTAGTAGAGGATCGTTGGAGGAAAATAAGCTCGGAGTTGAAAGCGTTTGTAAACATTTGTTAAGTTGTGATTAATCATGTCCAATAAATAAAAGTTTAGTTTATTAAAATTTAATAACACTTATAAAAAATATCAAATTGGATCACTTTTCACCTAATGTGAGTTTTTTTAAAGGTTGTCTCAGGTTCAAGACTAACGGGTTGTTTGGAAACATATGAATCAATCTCTTAATGGTTCAACACTTAATGGTTTAGACTGATTTTTTCGCAAGCAAATGTCTAAATGGTTCAGACATTCGTCTCTGAATGGTTAAATATTATAATAATGTTGAATAGTTAAGAAGTTTAATGTTAATTGGTTAAGACTTATTATCTGAATCGGTTATACATTTGCCTTTGAATAGTTAAACAATATATTAGTTTTTAATGGTGCAGACCCTTTAATGATTCAACACTAAAGCATTCGCAAACCATAAACCATAATACGACAAATTGATGTACAATTTTTTTTTGAAAATGTGTCAACTTTAGTGTCCTAAGGTCATGTATCCGAACTATCAAATAAACTTCGTCAGTAGTTCAATTAACCGTTTAAAAATCAGACTTTTTAAATTTGGGGATTCTTCGTTCCCACCGAGATGTGGGAGTTTCAAAATTTTGATTCCCGCCCCTTGAATCTCCATCATCGTTCTACCCCCTGCAAAATCACCCCAGTATCATCATCTTCATCTTCCAACCTTTCAAGATTCACAAACCAATCGATTTACAGACAAAAATCACCCTCACACCTTCACCAATGGAAGAACCCATCAACCAAATAGTCACAGAGCTCGAACACCACCACCACAACCCCCAATCCCAACAACCCATCACGCAATCAACTCTATCATCCCTTCAATCTCTCCTAGACCACACAATCAACAAACAAGACCCAATTGGAGTCCAAATTCTCTCCGACGAACTCTCCGCCAAGAACCTCCCTATCGCCACCGCCCTCCTCCGCCCCCTCACCGTCGCCATGGATTCCGGTGACCCACAACACTCAATTCTTGCATCAAAGGTTTATCTTTCACTCCTTCTTACCAAAAACTTTCCTGTGATATCCCTCTTCAACCCCGTGGCTTTTCACTCTTTACTCCGTACCATTCGTTGCTGTTTCAAGAACCCTCAATTGGGTTTTTCGTCTGGTAGCGGTGGTAGGAAGAAAAGGGGGGGTGGGGTTAGGGTGAAGAGTAAAGGTAAGCGTGTTGATTTCGGTGATAACGACAATAACAACGATGATGACGGTGGTGGTAATAGAGGAGTTGTGAGGGAATTTGATGTTAGGGGTTTGTTTTCTGTGCTTGAAAGGTTGAATCTTGTGTTGGGTTTGATTCATTTGGATAGGTTTCCTGATTGTTTGAAGGGGTTGGTTCAGACCATGGGCGCAATCCCTGCAACCGCGGTCGAATGGTGTGGGGGTTCGTTGAATTTCAGCAAGTTATGCAATTTGTGTGCAGAGATTTTGAGTGAGTTGTTGAAGTCTGAGCATGGGGATAAAGGGGTTACTGCAGCTGAGGTGTTGAAGTCGCTTTCTTCTTCGATTATTTTGTCGAAATCACAGGCGAGAACATTTGGGTTATCTTTTGTTGTTAATAAAATGGCTGTAATGGCGAAATATTCTGATGAGATTCGAAAAGCTATGGTTAATTTTCCGAAGTATTTGATTGGTAAAGCTCCTGAAAGGGCTGAACTTAGAGCTTTGGCTGTTGAATCTATACTTGAAATAGTTGGATCTTTAGACCACGAAGATCAAATTGAGTTTTCGGATTATGTAGTGAGAATGACTCGAGGGAAGCCCCAATTTAGGCTGTTAGCAGTGGATCTTATTCTTAATTTGATAATGTCATTAGATAATCCGTTAGCGCATGAGAGTTCTTGGGGGATTAAGTGTCTGCAAGCACTGTTAGAAAGATGTTCAGATTCAACTGCAGGAATTAGGGCGCGTGCTATTACTAATTTGGCGCAACTTGTAGGGTTTTTATCAGGGAATAATGATAACAAAACAACATTAATGAAAATAATGGGATTTGGTGAAGACAGTGGGATTAATAATTTGTTGAGAAAACGATGTGTTGATGAGAAGGCGGCTGTTAGGAAATCGGCTCTTGTTTTGATATCGAAACTGACAGCTCTTCAAGGTGAAGGTGGTGGATTTGATGATATGTTGTTAAAGATCATGGGTATTGCTTGTTCTGATCAACTTGTTAGCATAAGGAAGGCTGCAATTTCTGCACTATCTGAGGTATAGCTTTAAATTTCTATTTTTTCATGTTTTCTTTATGTAATCCTAAAAAAATAATCTTTAATGGGCATTTGACATTGCGTTTTGAAAGTGATTATGTGGTATACAATAGATTTGGGTAATCAGCTGTAACAAAAAAGGGCTGCATGTGATGGTGTTTGAATGTGCTCATGCTGTTTGAAATTGTGATAATCAGTCCATCAGTTATTTGGGTGATTGAAAACTTCTGATTATATATGGATATTCCATTAAACATGATGTTAATTAGTCAGAAAATCCAAATTATATTTGTACCCAAACGCTAGAACTGATTATCCATGATCGGAAAATGCTACAATCAGATGATTATTTTAAGAAAGCAATGCCAAACAACCCCTAAAATTCTTTCTACTGTTGTAGTGCTTGAAGTTGACTTGAACAAGAACATGATTGTTTTTGTTGTCCTGTATATTTTTTATAGACCTTCAGGAAATTTGATGATGAAAATGTGACTAAGGAGTGGTTACATTCGGTTCCACATTTAATAACCGACAATGAAACAAGCATACAGGAAGAATGTGAAAATTTGTTTCTAGAACTAGTATTGGATCGTATTTCACGAGCTGGATCTAACGTTGATGACCTGTCACTCTCCGATGGAGTCTTGGGACTACTAAAAGAACTCTGCAATGGGGAAGTGAGCCCATGGGTCAAAAAGATCTGCACTAGCCTTGGGAAAAAGAAGAAACTTAAGCCCAAAGTTGCAATCTCTCTTCAAAACATAATCAAGAAGTCTGAGTCCATGTGGTTAACCGAGTCCAAACCTATAGAAAAGTGGTTAGCACCACCCGGTGCATGGTTTCTGTTATCTGAAGTTTCAGGATTTCTCTTGAAAGCAGTTGATTGGGAGTTTTTGTATCACCATTGGCAGCTTCTTGATAAACATGAATCATCAAACACTCCACTCGAAGAAGAAGATATAGAATCTAACTCTGTTGATTGGGCTGGAGATCGTGTATTTTTATTGCAGACGATTTCTAATGTATCTGTCGAACTGCCTGCTGAAGCTGCAGCAGATTTAGCTCATAATTTACTTAAAAGAATAGAGGATTTCAGCATGCATTCTATGGAGGTACTTGTTGGCTGTTTCTTATATGAAAGATTAATATTTTGTAGCAAGCTCCTAGTGGCGAAATGGGTGGGGCCATGGTTCGCGAAATGAGTGAGCAGGTTGGGTTGGGCTGACTTGTCAACACTTTCTTTGTCTATCTTTTGAATTTAACAGAAGGTGGTTCTTTTTAAAAAATATGATCTGCTTATTGGGGTATACAACTTGAACAATAATGTTACATGATCGCAGGTTGATGCTCATGTGAAAGCACTGAGGACGTTGTGCAAACGAAAGGCTAAAGATCCCCAGGAGGCTGATACGCTTGTGATCAAGTGGGTTCACCAGCTACTTCTTAAAGCTTCCAAAACTCTTCAAGCCTACATCGCAAAAGACTCAGAAAGTAACAAAGATAATAGCTTATTTACACCTCCAAGTGGGACCCGAAAGGGTAACAGATCATCAACAATGTCAAAGTTATTAGCTCAAGCTATCACTGCTGTTTACACCATTGGATCACTTGTTATTGTTTGCCCGTCGGCTGATTTGAAAACAATCATTCCCATTCTGCATAATATCATAACTTCAGAAATTTCAGACCCAAAACATAAAAAGTTACCAGGGGTAGCAGTGTCTTTTAAGCAGACAGCCCCTTCATTGTACATTCAAGCTTGGGTAACAATGGGCAAAATTTGTCTTGCTGATGGCAAACTTGCAAAGCAGTATATTCCTCTGTTTGTGCAGGTTAGTCTTGCTTAGTCACTCTCTCCCACAAATATGTTAGAAGAATTTTAGACTTATGATCAAGTGTTTATTCCACATATTTCCTTGTCAAAGTTCAAACTTTCAACTTTCATTATGTCATATTTACCCTTAAAAAAGCTAAAATATCATATTTTTATAATTATTTATTTTGTGAATAGTTAAAATAAGTTGTAAACAATGTGTTTCATTGAATAAACGAATAGGAAAGGTAATGTTATTGTTGTGAATCATCTCAATGCATAATGATCTATTCCTTTATTTAGCAAAATAAATTGTTATAAGTATGTAGCTTATTTTTATTTTATGATATTTTTAGCGTTTTCTATGAGTGAATATGATGTTCTGGAACAAGCTATTATGGATAAACAACGCAATTGTGCATATAAAAAACAACGGAAGTAAACACTCATGTAACTCTAAATATACGACTCATAACCACTTTGTTCGAAAGTCTTAACTAAATTTAACTGTTTTTTTAAGGAATGTGGTCTGAAATTTTTATTATTATTTCCACATTAGTTTCTATATAATATAATCATTATTGATGCAGGAGATGGAAAAGAGTAACATTGCATCACTTCGTAACAATATTGTGGTAATGATGACTGATTTTTGTGTACGATATACTGCTTTGGTTGATTGGTAAGCCTCATATACATCATCTTCTTTTAAAAATAAGTTCATAATGCAAGCATATATGTTTACATGTTGTGGTTTATGGAATGTTATAGTTATATACCAAACATCACCAAATGTCTTCGTGATCCCTGCGAACTGGTTAGAAGACAAACTTTCACTCTTCTCTGCAGATTATTACAGGTAAACTTCAATCAACATTTTTTGTGTTAAATATTTCATAAAATTTAAGGTCAATGACTCATTGACATTGTGATTATTTGATTAACACTTTTGATTTTTCCTATGTTTAGAGGGACTATGTGAAGTGGAGAGGTGTGCTGTTTCTTAGATTTCTGTTATCACTTGTTGATGAATCAGAGAAAATAAGACAACTTGCTGATTTTCTTTTTGGGAATATATTAAAAGGTGAAATTTCTTCAACAAATAGTTGACTATATTACCTTTGCCAATGCTCATATGCTCATTTGACTTGTATATGTATCTTGTTACAGTCAAGGCACCACTTTTAGCTTATAACAGCTTTGTTGAAGCAATCTTTGTGCTAAATGACTGTAATGCCCATACCGGACAAAGCAATCCCTTGAATACCCTAAAAGAAAGCCGACTCTTCTCCATCCGGTAACAATCTATCACGGGTCAATCTTCAATAACTTTATTTTTCTGCTAATGTGTTTTACCTGTTATCATAATTATTTTCTGACCCTTTTAGAGGCAATGATCAAAAGTCAAGAAGTCAAAGAATGCATATATTTGTTTCTTTGTTGAAACAAATGGCCCCTGAGCATCTTTTGGCTACATTTGCAAAAGTATGTGCAGAGATTTTAGCCTCTGCATCAGATGGTATGCTCAAACTTGAGGATGTCACAAGCCAATCTGTTCTACAGGTAATCTTTAAATAACTTTTTTTATAATTATTTTATTATTATTTTTAATGTTAAGTATTTATATAATCTGGTTTCATTTCTTGAACAAGCTGCAAATCTGGTAAAAAGATTGATGATATTATTTCATGTTTTTCTAACCAAATAAGCTTAAAAATTACAGTATTTAACAGCATAAAAGTGGAAAAAGTATTCCGGTAATAACACTAAAAAATTAAAAACTTTATAATATCGTATGTGTTCTTTCAAAACACTAAAAATATCAGATTTACTCATAGAAAGGGTAATAAACAAAGAGAAAACTGTGAAATAATTAGTGAAACATGATGTTGTAACTTTTAAGTAGCTTTTTTAAGAACAGTTTTTAATTATTTGTGTGTTTTTGTCAGATTTTAATTATTTATCTGTCATTTCAATGCTATTAAACATCAAATGGCATAACCATTTTAATTTTGTTCCAAATAACAGGATGCATTTCAGATTCTTTCATGTAAAGAAATCAGAATCCCAACAAACAAAAGTTCATCAACTGAATCACCAGAAATCGAAGAAGACGTTACAGAAAACACCATTAAAGGACGCGTTATAACTCAAGCAGTCAAGAAAAGCTTAATCCAAAACACAATCCCAATCTTCATAGAACTAAAACGCCTACTCGAGAGCAAAAATAGCCCACTCACAGGATCACTAATGGAGTGTCTTAGAATCCTCCTTAAAGATTACAAACATGAGATTGAAGAGATGCTTGTTGCTGACAAACAGTTACAAAAGGAGCTCATTTATGACATTCAAAAGTATGAGTCACAAAAGGCAAGATCAACAGCTGCTGAGGCTGTTGACAATGGTGCACATGTGAACAGTGAGCATACGGGTTCAAAAGTGAGTTCAGCAATGGCTGGTGCATTGGCTGAAGCCACGGCTAAGTCGGTTTTGAGGGATGTGAACCAGGGTGCAGGGACCCCGTCACTTAGTGCTATGAATGTGCCTAAGCTCAAGTCATCGACCGCTGGTGCGGCTCGACACAAGGGGAGGTCATCTGCTGTGCTCGAGTCTTTAAGGAGAAGACAGTCGTTTGACTTAGATGATGGGAGTTGACTTTTAACTTTGTTTGACTTAGATTATGAGAGTTGACTTTGACTTTGTTTGACTTAGATGATGAGAGTTGATTTTGACTTAGTGTTAGGTGTTGTATATTAAATTTTCTTTTAATGTTTGTATTGTGGGAAGCTAAACTAATGCTTCAACAAGCATTATACTAGTTCAAATAATGTAAAGATTGTACCATACTAATGCTTCTATAATTATAAATTAAAACAATCAAGTCCAAGAATCTATAAAAAATTAGTCGTTCAGACTGTTTTTAGATTGATCTGTTAAAAATCGGATCAAATCAAACCGACCTATGCATTTTCAGCTTGAATTTTTAATCAACCAAACCGTTAATCTTGGTTGTGTGTTTTGGTTTTCAATTTGTAAACAAGCCTACTAAATTATTGTCTTGAATAAAAATGTTAATCTTGGCACTTTGTATTTTATGTGTATGTAAAATGCTTTCAACAATGTCAAGACTGACCACCTTAAATGACCCAATTGGGCACTTTTGATATTCTTATAAAAAAATATCCTGTTAATTACTAGATTTCTTTCTTAGATAATATATATAGAGGTGTGATATTAAGAAAATCACAATGTATGCGAAAATTAAAGAAAACTAAAGAAACCAATTAGATAATTTAAAAAAAATTGACAAGTCATTACTTGAAGAAAAAAAGTATGTATAATTTAGACAAGTTTATGTTGGGTATGTTTTGGGTCAATAAAGAAAAAACCCAACAAATACCTATTTGTATGGCCCATTATCATTAACCCACTAGGGTTATGATAGAATAAAAGTGCAGAGATTGTAATTAGAATAATAATCAATACACACAAAATTGAATACAAGGGTTTGAAAGAGTTTTGAGGAGAAAAGAGAATTCCCGTCACTTTCTGCACAGTATCGAAGATCTGTCTTTTTCCGGAGATTGAACGGTTGGATCATCGTGAAATTTGGACAGAAGCTTCACAACACGTGGGCGTCGATATCCAACGGTTGGTTTCGTTAAATCAGGTCTGGAAGTCGGGTTTTACAGCCACTGTTCGCATCTGCAGATTTGGTGATATCTCTTCTTCTTCTTTGTCATTGATTGCATATACTTGATGTTACTTGCTTCCAAGTGTATGATGATTGTTGTATGCCTCTAGTGTATCTAGAGAGGACCTTGTATTGCTCTTTATTTTGGTGATAGTGGATTTGAAGTGGCGCTAGTAGTCCCGTGGTTTTTACTCTCGTCTTGAGAGGTTTTTCACGCTAAAATTGTTGTCTCCTTGTTGTTTTGGATTGGTATACCCTACTTGCTATTTTTGCACCATCACAGGTTCAAACAGGTCGGGGAGGTTTTGACCAAACGAATGTTAATTCCGCATTTGTTGTTACCGTTTATGGTCGGGTAAACCGATTTTACCCAATAGTTTAAAGCCTTAGATATACTAAAATAGTTTAATAAAATTTTCGTGTAACATATACAAGTCAATAGGGACTAACATACACCAAAATTAAGTCGCTATCTTCTAAAAAAATAAGAAAATGTATTTATTTTTTAATGATATTAACCCATCTTACAGTTTAAAATCAAACCATTTTCAAACCCAATTCCCAAACCCTTTAAAAAGTATATACAAGATAAAATTGAAATAAAAGCTTTAAAATGAATCAGATAATTTACTTTACTTTCATGGTGTTATAAAGAACCTGCCAAAAGATCTTGTACATGTGCTTTTTCAAGTACATTTTCTTCACCTTTTCCCTCCCTTCATGTCCCAAACGTCGTCGTTCTGATGGGTTTTTAAGCAAATATTGAAGGTGTGTGGAAAGAATAGTGGCCCCTGGATGCCCAATGGGATGTAAAAGACCACTCACATTGTGTTCAACAATTTCTTTTGTACCTCCTGCATCTGTTCCCAGCACCTGATCAACAAACACAAGGGTATAATGTGAATATAAAAAGATTGTCAAAAGCGAGACTGAACCGGGTTTAACATGTTCTTTCTTCATATTAACTGAAATAACTGAAAAGAACATAAGAAGTATAATTTGGATCCATCGTACCGGAATACCATATGCCATTGCTTCGATTGTCACTCTTCCAAATGTTTCTCCAATCCCGTGTTCATTTAGTTACTTAAATTTTCTTGTTCATATGGGGTGTTTTGGGATTATTATTTAAACAACTTATATGCATGTTGTGTTTTATTAAAAGCAATTAAACAGTTATGAGTGTGTGCAAATTATGGTGGCCAAATGCTTGGGTCAGGCAGGCTAGGTAATTGGTCAAAACATTTAAATCAAAATGGGTTATTTTTAGTACGAGTTAGAGACTTGCCAGACTGGATTAAAACAAGAACACATTTTTTTACCACCTTTTAAAAATATCACATAAATTATTGTTACTTTATATAATTATAAACACAATATTATTATAGAAACAATCTAAATCTTTGGATAAAATGGTTAAGGAAGTCTCATGTTAGAAACAAATTTTAGTTTAACTTTCAACCCATTGGACCCATTTCTACTTTTAGCTGATTGTTTTCGTCAATCCGTTTGAGATAGAACAAAAAACACAACTTATAAGCAAGCAGAGTCTATAGTTAACTGCTTGAGGGATTATTAAGAAGTATAATACCTGGGAGTTTATAACATAGACATCTGCTGCAGAATAAAGTGAGGCAACCCGTGTTGTTGCAGGAGTCCAAATCACTGAATTTTGCAAATCTGAATGATTCGATAAGAAACCGAGAAGTGATTTGACATAAATAACCTTATTACTCTTGGACCCAACCGACCCAATCAGAAGCTTAATATCATTCCCCTTCTTTTCTTCATTCACTCTCAACATATTCTGAAATTTTTGACTCTCACTAATCATTCACCTGGTTTTTTATTAGTTGCCAGGTATACTGATTCAAGAATCAATTTATACTGCTTAAAGCCATAACAATCATATCACTATCTTTTACTCCCATTTCTTCTCTGACAGATTTTCTTAATAAAAGTCTTTTTTCCAGCATTTTTTCAGTGGTGAATGCCGGGGTATTGAGGGAACAAGAAATGGCTGTGCTACAAAAGCTAGTTCATCATTGACTGAGAGTGGAACTATAGAGGGTGCAGATTTGAATTTAATATTTTCTTCTTCAGACCAAGCCATCCATTGTTTAGATTGAGATTCAGAAAGAAATACCAATGTTTTTACACGATTCAGAACAAGCTTAGATCGATCAACATACTCCCGTCGGTTTTCCATTATCCACCAAACAAGATGGCGTGTACCCGCCACTGAGTGATCAAGATACTGTTCTGTACCCATTCAACTGACTTATTATTTTCATAAGTGCTTGTAGGTTACATGCTTCATGCAATTAAGTAACAAGATATAAAGTTATTAACTAACAAAGTAAATAAATTCTTAACTATTAGCACAACTTTATGATTAAAAGAATATGAGAAAAAGTTCTCACCAATCCATGATGCACAGACAGCTGAGCCTGCTATAACAAGATCTGCCTTCATAGCAGCCTTAAAACTGAGCTTATCTTTATCCTCAAGAACTTTGATCTTTTTTTTAGAAAGTTCTGGAAGCAATCCACCCCTTCTGCTAAGAGCAACTACAGAAACTGGCTCCACAACTAAAAAGCTCTGAAGCCAGCTCCATCATAGAAAGTGGAGCTCCAGTCATTGAAAGCTCATGGAATATCAAAACAAATTTTCTTGACCAAACTAGCTGAGCAAATTGACTTTTTTGATCACATGTTCCTGATCTCTTCACAGGACTCCATTCCACAACTCTGTCTTCTGTCAAACCAAATGGGCCCACCAGCATCCCATAAGTAGAATTTGTTTGGGGTAGTTCTTGAACATAAACTTCATACCTGTTTTTTGTGTCCATGACCTTTTTCTTATTAGCACGTCTGGTATGAGAACTAGAGCTACGTCTAGATCTTTCGCTCCTTTTCTTCACAGATAAAATGTTGTGCAACGCCCCACGATTGCCATTCGTTTCCATGACCATATCCATCTTCTTAACCTCAGACTGATTGACACTGATTTTAACATCATCTGTCAACACATTATTACTCCCATTCAAGTCAAAATCTTTTCCAATTTCCATATTCATCTTCTTCACCTCAGACTGATTGACACTGATCTTAACATCATCTGTCAACACATCATTACTCACACTCAAATCAAAACTTTTTTCAATTTCATCATTTCCCCAAAAAATACCATCCTTGTCATCACCATGAGCCCACCTTGATTGTATACAAAATCCAGCATAAGTCCAAAGAGTGATCAAAAGCAACCAAAGTACTACCCTATTGCTTCTGAAACAATTAGTATTGAATCCATTGGTTCTCCAATCCTTTCTAGGGGTTGTACTAGAATTTAATCTTCTAAATGAAGGAGAGCCTCTAGGTGTTGATTTACCTGATAATATGGATTTTAATACCAGGCGTGACGATTGCACCCCTGTGTTTCTTTGCACATCAATCCGATTATGTTCATCCATATCCTATTCCAATTGATTTCACAAAGCATAGGATCATAGCACATCAGTCAGATTATGACAGTGTGTATCCAAGATAATTGATACACAATCAAACAGCTTCATAGAATCACTCATCCAGATCCTAAAATTGCATCCTACACAATTAAATACATATTAAATTTCTTCCCAACTTACATGTATTGTAAAAACAGTATAAGAATCAACTACTGCAGCATCTTAGAGCAAATTTGCTATAAATTCTTATAATAATAATAATATGAACACAACATATCATGTTTCCGCACAAAACTATATAATTCAATGCATGCATATCCACTTCCAATCGATTTCACAAAGCATATGATCATAGCACATCAGTCAGGTTATGACAGTGTATATCCAACATAATTGGTACACAATCAAACAGCTTCACGAAATCACTCATCCAGATCCTAAAATTCCTACACAACTAAATGCACATTATACTTCTTCCAGACTTGAATATTTTGAAAATACAGCTTAAAATTCAACTACTGCAGCATCTCAGCAAATTTGCGATGAATTAAAATTTATAGTGATATACTGATATGAATACAACATATCATGTTTCGCACAGAATAATATAAATTTAATCGTCAATCGCCTGAAATTACTCCTGCTTCCGTCAGAAAGCAAATCGGAGTTGACTGATGATCAACTCGCGTTTGAAATTACGAAAACAAACAATTCAATCAAGTAAACATCAATTGATTCAATTACAAGTTGTAACGAACCGTTGAAAAGTTCATACAGTGAAACAGATCGCCGGAGGAACGATGTAACTTCAATCCTCCGGCGACTTTAGAAGCCGGAGACGGTGAAAATGTGAGTTTTCCGATTGAAACTTCACAGTTGAAGAATTGTGAACACCAGTTTGCAATGGAGTTTCACACGTTGTGAAGAACTCGTGTTGACGAAAGAAAACGATGGGGGAAATTTACAACGATAAATTTCACTCAAATGCCCTTTGAGTTTTTCAATTGCTATATATGCCCCTTGTAATTTAATAACTCTAAGAGCATCTCCAAAGAGCAAACGCACCCCATCGGAAATTTAACGGCTACAACCGAGAGCAAATGTGGGTTCTCGTCACGACAGGCTCAAATACATCAGTTTTTTCTAATATTATATATA
>BJCM01005814.1:4896-27003 GCA_018326385.1 Flaveria bidentis | reverse complement strand
AAAATTTCTAAAAATCATAAAAAATCAATTTATAAACTTTGTTTATTTTAAAATCATTTAATTATTTTTTTGTAGTTATTTATAAAAATATATCCTTATATTTTTTATATACTTTTAATATTCTAAGGCTAAGGATATAATTAGTGTATTTTTGTAAAAATATCTAGTCTATAAATGCTAGTTTAATCTACACAAACTATTATTTCAAACGTTGTCTCTAAAATTATTGTTTAAGTCATGTTCATTTTATTTAGTTACAATATTTTATTTAAACTTTATAAATATTATAAAATTATTATAAATGTTAGCCTCATTTCTTATCTTTATATAAAATATAAATATAATCACTCCTACGAAAATATAATTAATTTTCATTTGTTAAATATAATCAACGAAACCCCAAACATCAAGTTGAACCCTAGTCCACGATAATTCGTTAAACTTATTATAAAACTTTAACCTTGTGAATATATATATATTTAGGTGCTTTGTGTCGATTCATCTTTGAACGACGTTTATTATTCTTATTAATCTTCCTTACATACTTATTTGTCAGGTGAGTTCTCCATGCCCCTTTTTTACTTTATTTCACACCTTTTGGTGTGAAACATGTTAACTTTATAAACTTATACTTGTAAACATCTTGATACTTGTAAATGCACATGCAATTCATATTTACTTTTTTGTCATGGTTATTTGTGTTATTGTAAGTCTTATATGAGATACATATTTTGTTTACAATCATTAACTATTGCTAGCTTGGTGACGTCTTGGATCTTTGGGCCTGACAAGCCTATTTGGTGCTAAAGCCGATGTATTACCGACTCTTGATGACGTATGCTTGTTCATCATGGGAACCAAGTACACTTAGCCAATCTTATAAACTTGTAATCAAGTCGAGGTTTGGTTGTAACTATATGTGTTCAATAAACTTGCTAACTCATAACCGTTGACATGATTTGCTACTTGTAAATCTTTTTATATATATGTACGTTTAACCCATGGGAACTCACCAACTTTCAAAGTTGACCCTTTATATTTAACATGTTTCAGGTTTGATACTTGAGGAAATCTTCTTGCTCATATAGGACTTGGACTAAGATAAATTAAACATCTTATGTTGTTGTTTGTATTTTTGTGATATGAACAATCGTTTCACATTCGTCCGCCATGATTATTCCGCCGTCGGTCGAGGTGTGACAAAAACATATGTTAATAAATACAATGTTCAAACTAAAAAGTTTGAAAAATTATTTGCCTTTAATGGAAACTCCCAAAAGTTGTATCAAACTAAGACATGTTTAGGGTATAATCTTATGGAACCACCAACGACATACAATGCCACATATACCCTCAAGTGCAAACTTGATGTAAAGAAGTAAGTATTTGCCAAACCTACCTATACAAGGGCATCTGCTGAAGAGATTGAGACAATAGAGAACGAAGAGAAAGATGTGATAGTTGAGGAAGTAGATGAAGAGGAAGAGAAAAAAGAAAAGGAGGAATAAAGGGAGAAGAAGAGGAAAGAACCGAAGGTAAAAGCAAAGAAGACTATCATTTGGAAGATGGAGTTTGTGAAAGAAAAGCCATCTTCCGAAAGTCAACCAATTGCATGTTGTCAAACCTCTCCATCAAAAAATTTTCAATCAAATAATAGTTGCAACAAGAAGACTCACAACAGAAGTTGTTGTACAGAAACCTCAAGCTCTTTAGAAATAAGACCCCACATGTATGCTCAAAAGACCATTTCTAAAGCTGTAGAAATCCACAAAAAAAGGTTCTTAAAGAGGAGATAGAACTAACCATCCATGTTGATAACAAGATAAGTTAAAGGATGGGTAGAGCTGAGGGAGACAAGGATAAAGAGATGAAGAAGGAGATACAAGAGAGTAAGTAGATGATGAAGTTAGCTAAGAATCATATGAAGATCACATGCCTCATGTGTGGAGAAGACAATCACTTTGCAAAAGATTGTCAATACATTACTTTAGCACAGTCCATTGAACATCCCAATAAGCCTAAAACCTCAAGAAAGTCTATAGATTCCAAACAACAACATAAAGGAAATGATGGTGGTCATAGAACTGTTCAAAAGTCGAGTCCCTCAAGTGCTGATTCGAAAAAAAGTTAGCACTTGTGAAAAATCTACTGAAAAAGTCAACAATTGCAAACTTAAAAGTAAATAATACTTTTGAGAACTCTTCACCTTCTCTAAAAGCTTCAAAAGGTCATCACAAGAAGAATGATGTCAAAGTGTCAGGCAAAGTCAAAAGAAAAAGCCTGGAAACTAAAGACATCTACTGAACCATTAGATGACCCAAAACCAAAAATCACCCCCTAGCCACTTAACATTGATATTCAACTGCTTAAAATTACAAGACCCTAGACTAAACAAGCTTGGGTCCCCAATCATCACTAAGCAAATTTTTTATGTGCGGGATCATATGCAGACCAAAATTAACTTGTGCATTATGGATAGTGGATGCTCCCAGTACATGATAGGTGAAAGATCATGCCTACTGAATCTAGAACCATATGATGGTGGATCTATTGCTTTTGGAAGTCATACAAAAGGAGGATACATTACTTGTAGGGGACAATCAGTAATGGCGAGGTAAGCTTTGACAAGATGCACTATATTAAAGAATTCAACTATAGATTGTTGAGTATGTCTGAGTTGTGTGACAGAAAACATAAAACTCTTTTCATAGAGCATGAATGTATTGTCCTATCTCATGGGTTTAAAATTCCAAATGACAAAGTCCTTTTAAGAACTCCTAAGAAGGACAATATGTACATGCTCACCATGCATAATGCATCACCTTCAGTAAATATATCATCTTTTATTTCAGATCTTTCCTTTTTAAACTGTTCATGACTCTTTCACCCTTAGTACGAGTGATTGTATTCCACCAATGAAGGTTATTAGAAACGAATGAATGGACTCACAGCCAAATCCACCCTACATTCACTGATGGATGTAACCACTTTCATCTCTAAGACCTACTTAGATGCAACAGTAGCATCCTTTGTACCATCAAAAGGTAGAGGGTTACCCCCTTATATGCTCTATAGGATTATCCTCTAGGTATACCGATGTTAGTATTCACATCTTGTTCAACCTCAATAAAGATCTTTAAATCTGACTTTCATCTTCTCTTTTCTTGTTTTCTTTACCGGATTTAATTTATTTTTCTTTACCCACTTCTTTAGTTAAGGCCTTCAAAGCTTCAGCAATGATCTTTGAAATAGTATTACTAATAACTTTATAAACCACATTTGATATAGCCTTCTTCATAAACAGTTCAAGAGTGATATCATTGTTAGTGTTGTAAAGTGTATTTACTCTCGAATGAACAAATTCCTCAGGTTCAGGTTGTGGTTGTCGTAGTTTTCCCTGATGTGGTGGTGTGCCTCCAAACCTTCCATGAACTCCAGTCCTACCACCACGCCTGCCACTTCTACCTCCACCTCGTACCATGTGATCTAATTCCTATGATAAGATTTGGACATCAACCGAATCAATCAAGGCAATAATAAAAAACAATTTAAGTAATGTATACCATTAGATTACTAATACTTGATGAGTGATCCAAACCAAGAGCTTTTGTCCCAACGTATACAAGAGACAATGCTTAGCGGGACCGAGATAGGCGAGCTTGCTCTTGAGTTCAATTGGTTTACTTCTTTTTGACGGCGATAAAGATTTGAGAGTTCGGTTGGCTAATGATTACTTAGCTTTTGAGCGGGTTATATTATTTTTCACTTTATACTTTAGCCCTCTCAATTTAATTTCAATGTGTTATCGCTAAATGACACATTTGGTCCTTGTAGTTTTTTTTACTATAACTTAAGCTTTCGAAATGCTAATGATATGATTAACGAAGCTTTTTGCTCTATTAATAATTTTACAAACACATTCAAGAGATGCAAAAATTGAAGGCATTACATTTCAACTATCAAAACTTAATATATATTTCAAGGGTAAATACCATAAAAAACCAATATATTTTTAGTTTTTACAAAAGTCATTGAATAATCTTTTGCACATAAAAACCTACATAATTTTAGTTTTTTCTCATAAAAGTCTCTCAACAAATTTTACACATAAGAAACCAACATATTTTATTTTTCTTACATAAAAATACCTCAATAATGTTTTACGTATCAAAGTCTCTTCATATGTTATTTTTAGAAAATTATGAAAAAGAATTTGAAATAATTTTTGTATTTCTTTTTTTGTTAGCATACTTATTTTTTCTTACTTGTCTCGTTAAACTTATGACAACTCAAGTTTGGCTAGTTTAACTTGCGTGGTTGAGTCAAAATTTTATCCAAAGCTTTAAATGCTTGCTTATGAGCAATAGGCACATCGTTCCACATCATCTATATTGTTTTTTTAGTAATCAGGCAATGTAACTATCTTCTTTTTATGACAATATTTTTAGTTTTTATGCTATATTGTGTAAACCTAACCGTGAGAAATTTCGAGAATGAAACCTTACCGTATATCACTCTATGGCTAGTTTTGTAAGAGTGCCGATCACTTTGATTAATTTTCCCAAATAATCGAGGAAGTTGATTATGCATGATTTACTTTACAATTTAAATAATTGAAATGTTAAATCCTAAACCGTGTAACATGTCAAAAGTAGTAAAAGAGACTAACACATATTGTGAATAGCTTTACTCGTAAAAGTGACCAACACAGTATGGTGACCATAACGTTTAAAGATTCCACCTCATGTAATTCTTTAATCATATGATATTTATTATCAATAATTCTTAATCTAACGGGTTAAAGTAGGGTCATCGTAATATGTAATTATAAATATGTACGTCATGGGTTCAAATCTTACTATAAACAAAATGTTAAGAGTTGAATCAAGTTTTTTTCTCAGTAATATGTTTTCTCATGTAGGTCCGATTAAGATAACACCGATCCTCCTAAATAGAGCCACACATTTGCCGCTCAAAAAACAAAATATAATATCAATTATATTATTTTTATTTGTTTACTAGTATTTTACCTCGTATATTACATAAGTTAAATATACAATTAATTAAATAGTTTGTAATAAAATTAATAATTGTAAAATATTATCTTTAGTTAAGATATAATTGAATTATATATAAATAATTATTTCAAGTAAAGCCAACAATAATATCATTTTTTAAACTTCCATTTTATAAGGTTTTGTATTTTTTTTATTTTTTTTTAAAACATTTAGTTTTTAAATTTCATTTTAAAAAAAGAATTATCATTGTAAAACTTTAAATGAAAGGTTTTAAAATAGCTTATATTTTTAAAAAGATTTTTGTTCAAGTAAACTTTTGTATCTTATGTATCTTATATACATTTCAATGTGTGTTTTATAATAGAAAAATCTAGTTTTCAGTTTTTACAATATCTATTTTTTAATTTGAAAATATATTAAATACCACAATTACTACATATTATTTGTGGGGACCGTGTACGTACGGAGTACTAACTAATAATACGTGAAACCAGATCAAATAGTGTGGAATCCTATTTGATTGGCGATCCAATCAGTGAGAACGCAGTTTCGGTCAATCTAACAATTTAAAGAAACGTTAAGAATGATTAGAACAAGATCAACTGCGAACTATGAAGTGGAACAGGCTTTCTGGAGTCTCTGGATGGCTAGGGTACGAATATGTATCAAAAGTCTTGAAGTATTCCGTTTTTCCACGAATTAGGTGGTATTTATAGGTTAGGGTTTTTAATCGTACGACCGAACCATTAGCATGGTTCAGTGGTGTGACTGACTCATGCGATTGATTCATACGCACGACTGAAGGTTCAGTCGTGCGTTTGAGTCAATTTTATGTCTCAATTTTGCGATTGATCCAGTCTCCTGGTTCAGTCGTGCGACTAGTCCATTGGCATGATGTATTCATGCGTATAGTCCATTAGCATGGTCCATACGCATGAAGACTTCATACGATTAATTTTGAACACTTTTCTCAATCATTATTGACTCAAAACTATGCACAATAACCTCAAACCTATATAGTTAGTTTAATATACTTTATTACACAATAAACAATAAAATATTAAACATTATAAGCATTAATCACATATTGTATTTCATTCAACTCATTCATTACATATATGTAAGACATGACAAACATTTACATTAAGCTCCTAAATTAGGTACATATGTATCAACATTATTATCATTTATTAAGAGAGAGAGAGAGTCTGAAAATAAAAACAAAAATAAAAGTGTCTAATATGTTGATACATGTTATCTCAAAATATTTTCTTATTATAGATAATAGATTATGTTTATTCTTGTACATATTTCTTTTAATTTGTATACTTATTCTTACTTTTATTATTTTTTTTAATAACAAATGTACGACCCTGTTTTAAATGATATATTTTATGTTAATTGGCCAATTTATCCATTTCACATCCATGATTAGCCCAAAGCATTTTTGTCTAGTACGAGACTCAAACCACGAGCTCACATTGAAAAAATCACGAGATTACAACTAGACTAGAAGATTTCATGGTTACTAATATTACTTAACCTATATCATTGTTAGTGTTATTTATAATTACTATTACTACTACTACTATTATTATTACTATTATTATTATTATTATTATTATTATTATTATTATTATTATTATTATTATTATTGTTATTATTATTATTATTATATTAATAAATAATAATAATAATAATATTATTATAATTATTGTTATTGTTATTATTATTATTATTATTATTATTATTATTATTATTATATTAATATTATTAATATTATTAATATTATTAATATTATTAATATTAATATTAATATTATTATTATTATTATTTTTTTTCAGATTCTAACGATGACCACACTTCTACAATAAAAGTCTTTACTACATTCAACTGATCAATTGAATGACGTATTTTATCGAACTACTTTTGATATAAAACATGTGTCTATATTTTTGAAATGTTAGTGTTGTATCTTTTAGTTACACGAAGACCTTTATTACTTAAGCCACATACACCTGTAAATAAACATTTTTTTAATATGCATGATTCCGGCTTCATCGTGCTGATCATCACAGTTACTAATTTTTCTTATCACTCAATAAGAATTATAATCATTATAAAATCCATGTTTAAATTTCTTATTTTAACAGCTTACTTTCTTAATTCGGTACTATAATAGTTGTAATCTTCACTTTGGAAGGGAATATTCAAAGAGAAAGGTGTTACGGTTTTAACATTATTCAATATTTAATGTGATTAATGTTGGCTAAAATATTTCACATGTAAAATGTCCATTTAATCTGCTTAAAAGCTTCAAAGGTGGGATTTTTTTAATAGTTAAAAGCCTTTTTCTAGTGAAAGAATTGTTGTTTGTTTCAATAAAAAATATTTACACTGTAGCACACGCTCCGTGGGCCATGTCACTAATAAAAACAAGATAGTTCTGTTTGTAACACATTTTTCATAGTTACAAATGCAATACCATTTTACTATATAATAATATATGGTTTTTGTTTTGCTTTATGATTGTTGAAAAATTAATTCAAGCAACATACCCAAGTCTTTAATTAATATCAAAAAATTACACGTACATCACATTTACCTTTTATTTTTTATTTATAGTTTTATACTATAGTCTATACAAATACTTATTTTAACCAAACTCAAACTTTATAAAATAATTATCAATATATTAATTCACCTTTTATTAAACGGTAAAAGTATTTATATTAAAATGGATATCATCACATGGTTGGATCACAGCCACTTCTTCAGGTACTGTTTGGTGCATTTCACCCACCGTAAATCACATGCATCCGCACATTGTTTCCCTTTTTGCTTTTTTGACCGACTATTTTTAGATGTTGCTATGATGTTTGTGAGATCTTTTATTTGAATTTATTGATATTTATTTTTAAATAGTTAAATGATATAATAGATTTTAATGATTTAAACTTTTTAATGGTTTAATCCTTAATGATTTACGATCCCTAACACAATCACAACCAATTATTGTAGTGCTAGCAACTTTATTCGTAGATAAATCAAAGTTATATATTTTGAAGCGTTTTATACAAACGTGATGTTATAATTTGTAAGAGAAAAAAATTAAACTTTTCATACTAAACTGTAAAAAACAAAATTAGAATAAAAATTACATCTCAATTTTAAAAAGTTTAATGATATAATTTTTTTTTCAGTTTTAATAGGATATCTAAATGCTTTAGAAAACGTTTTTATATTTTAGAAAGAAATTAACGTATTTCTGGAAAACAATTAAAAAAAGTCTAATTTAAATAAAAATATATATTTTTTGTGGATATAAAGATATTTTCCTAAAAATATTAAATAACATTTTAAAAAGTTCAATTTTAGGTAACCAATGAGAATAGGAGAGAGAAATAACAAAACTTCAAAACTACACTATTTTTGTAAATATTTAACAACCACACTATTTTAGTAAATAAATTTTTTAGTTATACCATTTTAGAAAAAAAAACTCAATGTTTGTTAATTTTATACAACCACGCATACTTAGATTAAACACGTTAAAATTTAATCTTACTATTATTTTTCTTAATTTCTACTTTTGTTTCTTGTCATATCAACTTATCGTGAAACTTATTAATTAACTAGTATTAAACCCCCCGTGTTGCGGTAGGAGGCATAAACCATGTCAAATAACACCAATATCACACACCGTTAGCGACTATCAACATAGAAAAAACTTGTATTAAAAAGGAAATAAAATGGAAAAAATAAAACTAAACGGAAAGTATACGTAAAAACGTTAAACCACACATGTGAAACGTAAAATATTAGAAACAATAACTAACTCGATCTAGGATCCACACGTTACGATGGGGATGTTAAATGGGAAAAAGTAATTGTAACAACGTTAAACAACACGTGCACGTTACGATGTATTAACTCTCAAAATTTAGACCGTAAATCGAGAAATTTGTAAAAGATGAAAATATCGGAGATTAAAGTTAAAGTGAAAATTTATATGGGTTAAAGTATGAAATATGTAAAATACTGTGTTTAAAACAAAAAAATTGAAACGAAAACAAAAAGAAATGTACAAGTTTTTATGCTTGGAGCGTCGATAACGTTGGGTGCAAGTTTTTGTACAAGTTTTCCTATTGCGGTTTTCATGAAACGAAAATAACAATCAATGTATAAGTAAGTTGATAATTAGTAATATTTATACTTGGAGCGGCAATAACGATGTATGCGTGTGTAGTCATATATTATATTTAGTATTTAATCTATGTATGGATGTGGATATCATATTCACTTTTGAACGTCAAAGGTGGACCCAAATCCTAGTCAATAGATAATTTGGTCCAGACTAATAGACTCTCTACACTTTGTCCATGGTATCGACTTATGTATTTTCATCGTATTATAAATATTAAAAAGGAAAATATATAGTCGACAACCAAAAATTCATGTGTCCTTATCTAATCCAACGGTTTGATTACGAGTAAACTGATAATGAAAACTTTTTATTGTATCATTAAAAATAGCTCATCGGACCCAAATATCTTATATTAGCGATGCTTAATCACTTTTAGTGTATCACAAACAAAAGTATAACAGATTTCAATATAGTTAATATCACCTATTATTTTCTTGTTTTGATAACTTATTATTAGAGAAGTTGTGAGATCTTACCCGTTAACAAAAAAGATTGTATCAAATGTTGTATGCACGGGACAGAAGGCCTTTAGATAATTAAATGCATAAAGTGCAGGAATCATTCATATACAATTGTAGTAATAATACTTTTATTAATCACTACAATACAAGAAACAGATAAAACACTAAATTACAAGTGCATTTACTATTGAAACGATTGAAAATACAAGACGGTAATGAAGAAGTGTTTTGTTGAACATTTTGTTCAATATAGGTCCTTTAAATAAATTTCTAGTCTCACAAGAAAACTTGTTTATTTCCAGGTTACAACAACCAAAACATTTTTCTATTGCGGGAGTATACATGAAAACCGAAATTGTATACCTCAAGAAATTATAGTAGAAGAATGAAGAAAGCATGAAACATGGAATTAGAATGTTCTAGTGAATTAATGTACTTGGTTTCTCTTCTAACAATGGATCACTCCTATACATATATTGAAACATAAACTGAAATTCTTCTTGTCAACTAAAATGAAAAATAAAATTACACCAAACTTCTTCGATGCGCTTTTAGTTGGTTTTAATGGCGGGCAGAAGCATTCAAATTCTTTTGTTTTAAATCACAAGATTAAACTATTAGGTTAACTAGTAGTATAGATTCTCTGATGGCATCACTAGAATGGACCTTGTGAGCAACAGAGGAACACTACATCCTCTAATAGGCATCGAAGTAGAGGAACCCATCATTCTTTGATAAACATCACAAAAGAGAAAATTATGAGACTATGATGCATTAAGTGCACAATCAAAGCGTCACACTATGCATATCGCCTATGGCACACACACTAGTTAGGGTGCAAGCACCCTTTGGGTCTATATTTGTGTCTAAAAAATAATTATTAAAGAGCCTTCATCCTTATATACCACTTCAAGTTTTATCCCTTCCACTATATGGGACAAATTTCTACCAATTAAATCCATATTTAACGAGTTTTAAAAGTATTGTTCCACCAGATCTCTAATATTTGTACACCCTAATATTTCTATCCATCATAGATGAGCACACTAGGGTGATCAAGCAGAAGATCAAGAGAAGAGAGTTTGTTGACTTACACTCCCCACCAAGTCAAGCCCCTTCGAAGTGGAGGTTAAGGTTGAACACTTTAAGACAACACAACTTGGTCCTCATGCTGAACCACAACAAACTTCATCTTCTGATCCACAGCATGGTTTAACTCCTTCTTCTGAACCTATGAGGGCGGAGAACCCAACTAAGAAGGACAAAATAGAACAACCTGGTGCCAAAGGCTAGTCCTCTCAGTTGAAAAAGAAGAAAAGGATGGCCATAAAGTCTGCATCAAGGAAGAAATCAAAGGCATTTACTTCCAAACCTCAGGATGAGTTTGAGCATCCTGAGGACGTGCAAGAAGAGGCTACTCAATCCACTCCAACTTAAGTAGAGCCTTTTGCATCAGGAAAACTCATCTTGTCCTGGACTTTTGCTGCTAATCGAGACAGATGGTATGTCACAATAGATCAAGGTAGTCAAGATGTCTGCTTCAGGCAAGACATGCTTAATTTACCTTTGTATGATCTCTTTGACATGAGAAGGTATTTTGAAAATCTGAGTGATCCTGACCAGTTGGTACTTTGAAAGTCTAAGTGATCCTGACCAGTTGATGAAGAAAGAAATGGTCATGATCAGCCTAAGGGGAGTTTGTAAGGATCAATGAAAGACTGATGCACCTAAAACAAACCAAGTCGTTTCTGCATGCACTCAATGTAAAGTAGAAGTTGCTTTGGAAGTTTTACACCCTGCATCAGAAAAATTTCCAAATGTAAAATCCTCAGAAGCCAAGATCAATATCTTCCAAAGTCAAAAGTGAAGTCTTTCGAAGCTTCAAAGATAGAGTCTTTCGAAGCCAATAGAGTGAAGACAGATTTCTTCGAAAGACTTTGAAGAACATGCTTTCTTTGATGTGCTTTTCATAAAACCGACCAACTTTCCGCTGCAACCCTAAAGACTCACCAACTTATAGAAGTTGGTAAATGGTCCATGCTTTTTGTAACTATACATTGAGGTCTTGAGTCTATAACTTTCTACTTTATGTACTTTTATCCTTTTTGTAGTATATTAGTATGTGAGTTATGCCATGTCATAGTCACTAGTCAAAAGGTAGATTTGCTTTTTGACTCTACATTGATTTCAATTTTTTCAGTTGGCCTTTGAAGTATGGCCGACTGTAGGATGCAATATAAAGTATATAAAGTCCTTATAATATTTTTTTATGCTTTGTAACACTTATAATAGAACTTGAGAAATAATATACTGCAATTTAAAACTAAATATCCTTGTTGTTCTTAAGTTTCTGTCTCTTGCTTACTTGTGTTCTTAGCATCATAAACAAAGTTCCGGTTCCCTATTTAATCTGTTAAGTGTTCTAAAAACTCTCATCATTATGAGACCAAGTGTTAGTGATCATCCCTTCAACGTTCCTGCAATTGGTATCAGAGCATTCCAGATCCTTGATTGTAAGATCTCACCATCTTAGATCTCTTAGTCTTACAAAACACTTAACAACTCAAATGATAGCTCTTACAAAGGCTATTATGAAAACTGAAACCATGACAAAGTCCCCACTAATCACTCCTAAAGACTTTGATACTTGGTTTCAAAGAATGGAAGATTTTATCAAGTCACAAGACTCTAGGATGTGGGAATCTGTTGTCTTTGGACCTCACATACCAAGTACCTCTTCAACTGCTATTGGAGGTGGTATGATTCCAAAAAAGATGGCTGACTATTCTAAAGAAGATAGAAAGAGAGTAGACATAGATCAGAAAGCTATGATTGCCCTTCAAACTGCTCTTCCAAACTCCATCTATAAGGGCTTCAAGAAGTGCAAAACTGCTAAGAAACTATAAGATGCACTAAAGCTCATTTATGAGGGGTCCACTGAAGCAAAGGAGAACAAGAAGGACCTCTCGAAGCAACAATTTGAGAACTTCACTTTCAAAGTCGGTGAAACCATGACTAAACAATACTTCAGGTATGTTGAGATTGTGGATACTCTTATCGATGTTAGAGTAACTCTTGAAAATAGAAACATTGTAAGGAAGTTCATGTCTGCTCTTCCTAGACAATAGAAACATTATTGTGTTGTTCAAGAGAACTAAGAACCTTAAGACTATCACTCTTATAGATTTTTATGGTATTCTTGGTGGATACCAAATAAAGACGAGCATGCAAAATTCTTCTGGTAACTCTAACAATCAATTGAGTTCAGCCCTTCATATGATTGAAAGAAATTCCAGGGAACCATAGCATTGTCTTATCTACTACCCTGACAACTCACAAAAGGGTTCTTTCATCATCTTTCCAGAGACACCAAGGGAGAGTTACACTTAAGGAGATCCATTCTAAGAGACAAGCTTTTCACAAGCTTTTGTGTCTACTGATAAAAGTTCTGGCAACTTTCTCTTCACTCTTGAAGACCTTGACTGTATCCATCTAGATGATCTGGAGTATATGGAGATAGTTCAACAAATGGCTCTTCTCACTCACAAAGCCAAGAAGTTCTACAATACGACAGGGATAAATTTCCAAGCAATGTAGCCAGTGGAAAGTTTGGGCTGGACAAAAGCAAGGTGAAGTTTTACAACTGTAACCAAATAGGACACTTTGCTAGAGAGTGCAAGGCACCAAGAACAAACGGTGACCAAACACAAACCAAGCCAAACTACACTAGCAGAGTCAACCCATATGAGAAGCCAAAGCAACAAGCTGTAATTGCTGTTAAAGAAGGAGGCTTTGACTGGAGCTTTCAGGTGGAAGATGCATCTCCAAACCAAGCACTAATGGTTGAACATGATGAAGCAAAGGTATTGTAACATCTTTGTACACCTGAATATATTATTAAAGTAAACGAATACAAGTCCCATAACTTAGAAATGAGATCTGATCTTGAGCCTTTGAATATCTTAAAATCTGATTTCAAAAGATCTGAACAAGGATTACAAACTTAAAATAGAAGATTTAGAGAAAACTATTTCGACCTTTAAATATGAGCACATCAATTACATGACTCAAATCAAAGATCTCATCACTAAGTTAACTGAATTCCAGGCTGAGTTTGTGATCAGCAAAACTAGGGTAGAAAAATATGTTCTTAAAGAAAAGACCTTCAAGAATATTATATCCTTATCATTGCATGCAAAAGTTTGTTATTTGTACAACTAGGGTCTGGGATCTATAGAGATAACTCCTCCACATATAATTTTGTCTGTAAGATCTCCTACGTGTGGAACTTGTGAAGATGAGCTTCCCTTCATAGACCCCATGAGTGAAGAGGATGAAGAACCTATGTGGTACATAAGGTTCTAATCCGTTTCATGCTTTAGCAATTTTAAAAGTGCACATAAGTGGCTTACTATATATTTGGCAGAATATAGTCTGATTTCAACTAACCATAACTTGGTCATAAAAAACTTGATTTGAGTAAAATCAAACTACAATATTAAGTTCATTGAATTACCTTTTTAATGATAGTTTATACATCTTCAAACTCAATCGGACGACTTAACAATAGCCTTCACAAAATAAGTACGCATTTTAGCACCTTTTGTCTTGTGTTGCTGTTTTGACCTATTAACGAATTTTTTCATAAAAATATTTCTAAACGAAAGTTATCCGAGAGACTATAAACTAGTCAACTGTAAAATTTATAATTTTATGAAACTGTTTAATATTTTTAAAACCTATTCAAACACGTATCAAACATTCTGTTCAGGATCTAAAATTGGTGCAATAATCCTTTTTCAATCTACCTTTCACTTTTTGGCATTCACTAAACGTCCTAACTTCTTGTAATGAATTTCAAACTCAAGTTATTGTTTCTTTTTTTATCCCTTAGGACATCACCTTTGACTGTAGAACATCCAATCTTTCTTATGTACTCTACAACCATCATTATACAACATGAATTTTCCATGCCCCTTTTTACTTTATTTCATATATTTTGGGGTGAAACATGTTAAGCGTATAAACTTACACTTGTAAACATCTTGATACTTGTAATGAACGAGCAATTCGTTTTTAAACTTGTCATTGTTATTTGAGATATTTGTGAGCCTTATATGATAGTCATCTTGTAAAAACAATCATTAACTATTGCTAGCCTAGTGACGTCATAGATCTATGGGCTTGACAAGCCTATTTGATGCTAAAGCCGAGGTTATTGTCGTCTTCTAATACCGTATGCTTGTTCATCATGGGAACCAAGTACACTTAGCTAATCTTTATAACTTATAGTGGATATCTTTGTCAAGGTTTGATTGTATCATTATGCTATCTATATTCTTGCAATATTTCTTAACCTATGACATGAATTGGCTCTTAAAAGTTGTTTTTATATGTATGTACAAATTCATGGGAACTCACCAACATTATATGTTGACTCATATTTTTAACATGTTTCAGGATTGCTATTTGAGGACTTCTTCTTGCTCATATAGGACTTAGACCTAGTTTAACTAAGGATTTTATTTTGTTGTTGAATTTTTATTGTAATGTAATGATTTATTTATTTAGCATTATTCAATGAAAATGGCATTTAATATTATTTCAACTTATTTAATTTCATGAGCTATGAACAATCGTTTCACATTCGTATGCCCGGATGATTCCGCCATCGGTCGGGGTGTGACAGATTGGTATCAGAGCCATGGTTATAGGGAATTAGGTTATTAGAAATGGAATGACCTAGACTATAACTAAGTACCATTGCACATGAGTCCTCTCATGTATTTGACATGTTTAGATAAGATTTGATATGCCTTATATGTTAGAACATGATTATGTGATTACATGTCTTACATGATATTTCCTTATACCTTAATTCTTATCAATGCATACATGATTCTCAAATCATATTCCAAGGCATTATGCTTAAATCAAATGGTTATCATCAAATCAGGTTTTGAATTGTTATTCATGGTTTTCAAGTCTCATCAAAGTTTGTGTCCTATAACTTGAAACATGTAATGCTAGAAGAGTGTGATGTCTGTATCTCGAGGTGTTCTGTCTAGGCAAGGTATTCATATAAATCCAAATCAACCGATGGATCCGTTTACCTTACCTGGGAACCCTTGGGGTAAGTGTTCGCTTATAGGTACGCATGTTTTCATTAAGGTTGTGATTGACCTAATACTTTGATAAGTCAGCGTATTTTCTTTGGTTTGTAAACCGAATGTTACACTTAAAACATCTTGTTGTTATTTTGAATCGTCTTATCATAGATTTTGTCTTCTTGGATTTTGAAACTCATTAACCAATTCTCATAACGATTCTTAATAATCTTTCTCAGTATCTTCCCGACAAAACCGCTCACATTCTAGAAAACCCATTATGATTAATTCTATCATTTCAACCTATATATTTAATCTTAGCGAGCACAATATCCTATCAACCTTATACCAATGCAAATTGGAAATCTCGATATCATAGTACGCATGTGTAAGGTTTCATATAAGGTTGATTCAATCCAAAACATCCAAAGTCTATCCAGCATGCATGACATAAGTACTAAGTAAAATACTTCGGAAGTTTCACACTATGCCTTATAAAATATTCTAAGTGTGAAATCTTTCGAAGCCAAGACCAACATCTTCCGAAACCAAGACCAACATCTTCCGAATCCAATAATGAAGTCTTCCAAAGCTTCAAAGAAAAAGTCTTCCGAAGCCAACACATGAAGACAGATTTCTTCCGAAGACTTTTGAGTACATGCTTTATCTGATGTACCTTTTACCATAAAGCTGAACCACCTTTTCGCTGCAACTCTGTTTGACTCACCAAATTTCACAAGTTGGTAAAAGATCCATGCTTTTGGTAAACCAAATATTAAGGTCTTGAGTCTTTTGCTTTCCAATTTATGTACTTTTATTCTTTTTGTAATATATTAGGATATGAGCTATGGCATATCATAGTCACTAGTCAAAAGGCAATCTGACTTTTGACTCTACATTGATTTTGTTATTGTCTAGATCATGTATCCAGCTAGCCTTCAAAGTATGGCCGGTTGTAAGATGTAGTATAAAGTATCTCTAGTCCTTAGTATCTTTTACAGACATACTTTGTAAACACTTGTAAGGAACTTGAGAGCAATATACAACATTCTTGAAAACCAAACACTTGTGTTGTTGTTGTTGTTCTTGTTCTTGTTCTGTCTCTTTATTACTTGTGTTTCTTAGTATCAAAGTGTGACTGGTTCCTAGTTCCCTATTTGATTTGTTAAGTATTTTAACTCACTCTCCTCATTGTGTGTTGTGTTGTAAGTGATCATCCCTTAAACGGTCCTATATATGGTATCAAAGCATTTCAGGCTCTTAATTGTAAGATATCACCATCTTAATATCCATCACACACACAAAATACTTAACATCTCAAATGGCAATTATCACTAAAGTTGATACAGAAACTGGAACCATGACAAAGTCCTTACTGATCACTACTAAATAGTTTGACACTTGGTGCAAAAGAATGGAAGCTTTTATCAAGTCACAAGACTTCAGTATGTGGGAATCTATTGTCTCAGGACCTTATATACCAAGCACCTCCTCAACCGCTAGAGGTGGTATGATTCCAAAGGGTGTGGCTAATTATTCTGTTGAAGACCGAAAGAGAGTAAAGATTGATCAAAAAGCCATGACAGCCCTTCAGGCTGCTCTTAAAAACTCTGTATATAGAGGTTTCAAGAAATTTAAAATAGCTAAGCAGTTGTGGGATGCATTGAAACTAATGTATGAGGGGTCTACTAAAGCCAAGGAGAACAAGAAGGATCTTCTGAAGCAGCAGTTTGAAATTTTCACCTTTAAAAATGTTTCTGAACGAAAGTTGTCCAAGAGACTATGAACTAGTCAACTCTAAAGTTTTTATAATCTTATGAAACCGTTTGATATTTATAAAGCCTATTCAAACATGTATCAAATATCCTGTTCAGGATCTAAAATTGGTGCAATAATCCTTTTTTCAATCTACCTTTCACTTTTTGGCATTCACTAAACGTCCTAACTTCTTGTAATGAATTCCGACCTCAAGTTATTGTTTCTTTTTTAACTTTTAGGACATCATCGTTGATTCTTGAACATCCAAGCTTTCTTATGTACTCTACAACCATCATTATACAACATGAATTTTCCATTCTCTTTTTTACTTTATTTCACACATTTTGGGGTGAAACATGTTAACCGTATAAACTTACACTTATAAACATCTTGATACTTGTAATGCACGAGTAATTCGTTTTTAAACTTGTCATTGTTATTTGAGATATTTGTAAGCCTTATATGATAGTCATCTTGTAAAAACAATCATTAACTATTACTAGCCTAGTGACTTCATAGATCTATGGGCTTGACAAGCCTGTTTGGTGTTAAAGCCGAGGTTATTGCCGCCACCTAATGACGTATGCTTGTTTATCATGGGAACCAAGTACACTTAGCTAATCTTTATAACTTATAGTGGATATCTTTGTCAAGGTTTGATTGTATTATTATGCTATCTATATTATTGCAATATTTCTTAACCTAAGACATGAATTGGCTCTTAAAAGTTGTTTTTATACGTATGTACAAATTAATGGAAACTCACCAATATTATATGTTGACTCGTACTTTTAGCATGTTTCAGGATTGATATTTGAGGACTTCTTTTTGCTCATATAGGACTTGGATCTAGTTTAACTAAAAAATTTATTTTGTTGTTGAATCTTTATTGTATTGTAATGATTTATTTATTTAGCATTGTTCAATGAAAATGAAATTTAATATTATTTCAACTTATTTAATTCCATGAGCTATGAACAATCGTTTCACATTCGTTCGCATCGTTGATTCTACCGTCGGTTAGGGTGTGACAAATACTCCTCACCTACCACAAAAAAATCCAAACAGACCCCTGCTCAAGCTATTGAGCTTGTGCAATCCCCCATATCACAACCACACAGGAGGAAGTGGACACTGGAGATCCTACTTCTACTAAGGAGCAAACCACACCCATCTTATCAAAAATCAGTTCTAAGGTTCCTCATGCTCAGCCTAATGAGCTCATTACCCAAACAACCTTAAGCCTTCACTCAGAGTCTCAAAACTCTAGTGAACAACCTTCAGGGGATACTTACCATTCCTAGCCTCTTGATCTAAATCAACCAATTCCCAACTCAGAGTCTCAAAACTCTAGTGAACAACCTTCCGAAGCCAAGACCAATATCTTCTAAAGCCAAAAGTGAAGTCTTCTGAAGCTTCAAAGAAAAAGTCTTCCAAAGCCAATAGAGTGAAAACAAATTTCTTCCGAATACTGTGAAGAACATGCTTTCTCTGATGTACTTTTCATAAAGCTGACCAACTTTCCGTTGCAACTTTGAAGACTCACCAACTTATATAAGTTGGTGAATGGTTCATGCTTTTTGTAACTGTACATTGAGGTATTGAGTTTGTAACTTTTTTACTTTATGTACTTTTATTCTTTTTGTAATATATTAGGATGTGAGCTATGCATATCATAGTCACTAGTCAAAAGACAGATTTGCCTTTTGACTCTACATTTATTTTGTTGTCTAGATCAATGTTTTTGGCTGCTTTTAAAGTATGACCGGTTGTAGGATGTAGTATAAAGTATCTCAAGTCCTTGTAATTTTTTCTTATACTTTGTAACACTTGTAATAGAACTTGAGAAGCAATATATTGCAATCTTGAAAACCAAATATCCTTATTGTTCTTAAGTTTTTGTCTCTTGCTTACTTGTGTTCTTAACATCATAAACAAAGTCTCGATTCCCTATTTGATTTGTTAAGTGTTTTAAACACTCTCCTAATTTTGAGACCAAGTGTTAGTGACCATCCCTTCAACGGTCCTGCAAAGAAATACAGGAAAATTTTCAAAGTACGATGGATTACGATGGACAGTTCAGTTGTGCGGTTCTTTTAGTTGCCAAGAATTTAGTCGCTTATAGAAGATCAAACATTAGTAATGAGGCTAAGTGTAGCTAGTTGTGAAAGTAGACTACTCGGCTATGAAGGTTGCATTCAGTTATAGAGGTTATAGGTTACTTGTGAAGTGAATAACTATATTAATATAGAGAGTTCGTGAAGATACAAGGTCACTTGCAAAGTCCGTGTAACACTTATGGAGGCACAAGTCCACTTACAATGACCATAAATCATTACGAAGTTACTAGGTCACTTGTGGAGACATTAAACCTTAATGAAAGGTTAAGGACTTGTGGTTGTTAAGAAGAAGGATAATAAGTTACAGGAGGTCATTTAATAGGAAGGTTTGACTAGGGTTCTAGGTTACTATTTGATCATATCACAAACGTATTTACATTCCTTCATCATAAAACATCACATCAAATATCAGAAATAATATTGCATCTATGCACATGCTTATCTACTTAACGAAAACCTTCAAACATACCATATTAAATATTCGACCTCTAACATACAAAAATTCATTAATCATATCAAGACATCGTTAATTATATATATATATATATATATATATATATAATCAACCTAAAAATAAAAAATATTTAGAAAACATTAAACTATTGGGAATCTATAACGCCATAACAAAGAACAAAACTTAGAATGGTCACATTTTCAAGTCGAGATCAAAGTAAAAAATCAAGATTCAAAACTTATGAATTCCATCCTCCTCAAACAATGTCTAAACACCTTTTCATACTAAAATCTAGTGTTGACAAAACACATTTTTATCGTATTTAAATGTTAGAAATAACACTATTTACAAAGTATCAAACATGAATTCCTTGTTTAACTACCTTATCTCATGGTTTATAATTTCTTTTATATGTTTTATGTTTTATGGATCAAGAAGAAGATATGAAATTTAGTCTTTTAATTTTTACACAATGTACTTTTGTTAATAAAAAAGTTTAATCATGTTATACTAGATAAAAAATTCCATACCATACTTTTATCTAATATTTTTATCATAGGTATAGAGTCTTATTATGTTGATGATCTTGTACTTTTTCTCTCTTTCTCTAAGGGACGTTCTCTTTCTAGTTTGTTGTTCGCTCTCTTATTATTTTTATGCAATTTATGTTGATGATCAAAAATTCCATATCTTTATGCAATTTATGTCCTAAACTTTTATTATTTTTATTTTTAACCCATAATTTTATACTTTATATCTGATGTTTTGAGGTGTTACATATGAGATCTTAAGCCTATTTAAAAAATCGTCTATATATAAGTTCCCATTAAAATTTCCGTGAAGATACTCAGACAATCATATATTATCTAAACTTTACTTTTTATCTCCGAGAAACATTAACATTAAATGATCATCTATTTATTGGAAGGTGTCTGATACAAGTATTGCTCTAACTTGAAAATATTTGGATTTTTGAAATTTTCAGAAGCAAAATGTTCAATAAAATCAGAACAGCCTATATGAGTGAATCAATAATGAGAAGATCTTTGAGTATATAGATAATTCCACAACATTATTTAAATCATTCTGTCTCCTAAATCCAAAAGTTATTTTACAATTACATAACTTCATGTTTAATAAAATGATTTTGTGTTTTCTCCAAATGTAGTAGGAACTTTAAAACTCACTGATAATGTCTTGTATACTTTCATTGAGAATAAATAATGATTAAAATCTCCTAAAAATAACTACTTTGACTTCAATTGTGAATTTTGAGTTGTTACAACTCAACAACTCAATATGACTTTCACAATTTTCCAAATGCTTGAGTATGAGCCACAGGTGCTTCGTCCCAGATAGGTAGTGTTGTTTTTCAAGTAAACAAGCAATGTTACTATTTGCTTTATATGACAAAGAAAATCCTCTTTTATATGTAAAAGAATTTAAAATCAAAAGTGTATTTTCTACTTCCGTGCAATAACGACACAATCCCACTTGAAAAAACATTTAAAACAATCTAATATTTAGATCTTACGGCTACATATAATATGGTCAAAAGATTTTATCAATTCTACCACAACCATAAAACGTTATAAAAATAATGAAGCAGATTATTAAAATTAAAATAAAATAAAATAATATTAATTTTATTTTTAAAATATAAATAGTCAATAATTACTTAATAAGGGGATGGTTTAAATAAGAACTTACTTTTTTCATAAGAACTCTGGGAATCAAAGTGAGTCACTAGTTTTCAATAACAAAACAGTAATTAACAAAAACATAATAAAAAATCATAAAATAAAAAATAAAAAAGTAAAAACATAGAAGTATTTCTCTCATTTCCCTCTATCATTAAAAAATAAAAAATATATAAAAAAACTTTTTTTACGAACGTCATTTTACACATATGTAATATCTGGAATTACACATATGTAATGACTAATTTACACATGTGTAAATAATGGGTGAACGATTTAAAT
>BJCM01005799.1:0-13900 GCA_018326385.1 Flaveria bidentis | reverse complement strand
TAGATCCCCGAAACGAGGAATCCACATTCGTCCAAATCGGGTTCTAACACCAAGTGTGTTTTCACCCAACACTGCGACCAGACCTCTCATTATTTCAGAGTTAAGATGATATTCCTTCAATGACTCATCTTGAAACTCCTTAACTTGCTTCATCACATCAGAGGTCATGACCAACTGATAAGCCTTCACTCGAATCGGCTCAGGTCTTTCCTTTCGGCTAAGGGCATCTGCCACCATGTTGGCTTTGCATGGATGGTAATGGATCTCGCAATCATAATCTTTTATGAGCTCCAACCATCGCTTCTGCCTCATGTTCAAGTCTTCCTGCTCAAAGAAGTACTTCAAGCTCTTATGGTCGGTGAATATGGTGCACTTTGTCTCGTATAGGTAGTGCCTTTATATTTTTAACGCAAAGACCACGACTGCTAGCTCCAACTCATGAGTTGGATAATTGACCTCATGAACTTTCAACCGTCAGGATGCATTGGCTATAACCTTCCCTCTTTGCATCAATACACATCCCAATCCCAAGTAGAAAGCATCAAAATAAACCACCAATTCTTTGATTCCATCGGGTATTGACAAGACAGGAGCTTGAGTCAACCTCTCCTTTAACTCCTCAAAAGCCATCTCTTGATCTTGACCCCAGACAAATTTCACATCTTTGTGGGTCAACTTGGTTAGTGGGGAAGCTATCTTGGAGAAGTCTTGGATGCATCTTCTATAATAGTGCGCCAAACCTAAGAAACTACGAATCTCAGATGGTGTCTTTGGTGACTTCCATTGTATCACCGCCTCTACCTTTGTCGGGTCCACCATAATCCCCTCAAGATTCACTACATGACCCAAGAACTGAACTTCGCGCAACCAGAATGCGCACTTGGAGAATTTAGCATACAACTTATCCTTTCTCAATGTCTCCAACACATCCCAAATGTGATCGGCATGCTCCTCCTTACTCTTCGAATAAATCAGGATATCATTAATAAAAACAATCACTGATTTATCTAACATCGACCGACACACTCGATTCATCAAGTCCGTAAAAGCAGATGGCGCGTTGGTTAAACCAAAAGATATAACAAGAAACTCGTAATGTCCATATCGCGTATGAAAAGCTATTTTAGGAATGTCCAGCTCCTTCATCTTCAACTGATGGTAAACAGAACGAATATCTATCCTTGAGAACCAGCTGGCACCCTGGAGCTGATCAAACAGATCATCAATTCTCGGTAAGGGGTATCGATTCTTTACTGTCAACTTGTTCAGCTCACGATAGTCAATACACATTCTCATGCTACCATCATTCTTCTTCACGAACAGTACCGGAGCACCCCAAGGAGAGATACTCAGTCTAATAAACCACTTATCAAGCAGCTTTTGCAATTGCTTCATCAACTCCTTCATCTCGGTCAGAGCCAACCGATACGGTGCCTTAGCAACAGGTTGGGCACCCGGTATAAAGTCTATTTGGAACTCAATCTCGTGGTCAGGTGGCACTCCTGGTAAGTCTTCGGGAAACATGTCTGGAAATCACACACAACTGGTACATTAGAAAGTTGTGGGGTTGGCATATCTACATCCTTCACGTAGGCCAAGTAGGCACTACATCCATGCCTTATGCACTTTCCCGCCACCGCCATCGAAATTACTTTTGGAATTGTTGTGACTCGATCACCATAAACCATCACCGAACTCCCGTCAGGTACTGTCAATTAAATCATCTTCTTGCGACACACAATGTTCGCCTTGTAGTCCGCCAACCAATCTATTCCTACGACTACATCAAACCCGTCTAAGGTCATCACGAATGGTCTAACAGGAAACTTGTGACCTTCTAATTCTATCTCACAACCCTCCATCATCTCAGAGATCCTAGTAGACTTACCTATGGCAGTTTCTACATTAAAGGGCTTATTTATATTCTTACTACTAACAGGCAATTTAACATAGAAAGCAGCATAAATAAAACTTTTACTAGCACCAGAATCAAATAACATAGAGGCTAAAGTTTGGTTTACTAGAAACGTACCTGACACAACATCGGGGTCCGTCCTAGCCTCCTACTGCGTTATCGTGAACGCTCTAGCGCTCGCCCTCTGCCCTTCTCCTCTAGCCTTCTTCACTCCCGAACCTTCAGCCCTCAGTTTCTTGCAGTACCTGCTCATGTGGCCATCCCCGTCACAATTAAAACATCTCCCCGCTTTGCACTCTCTTGCCATATGACCTAGCTTCCCAAACTTGAAGCACACATTCAATCCCCACCTACAGTCGCCGGTGTGCTCGTTCCCACACTTGCCACACCTCTTCACCCCTGCACCGGATGCAAACACATGTCGGGCATCCACCCATGCACCTTTGTTGCTTGAATTGCACCGGATGCAACCACACCTCACCACCACCTTTCTTGCTGACTTCAGCCACCATCACGGTCCTTTCATCATACAACCTCCCCGCCAGGTCAACCGCTAACCTAAATGTGCTCGGCCGAGCAGCAATCATGTGCCTACGGATATCCGCCGACAAGCCCTGGATGTACCTCTTAATATTCCGTGACAGAGGCGTCACTTGATCCGGCAACAGTCGTGCCATCTCATAGAACTTGGTGGTGTATTGCTGATGTGTCATTATTCCCGCCTTAAGCTACAGGAACTCCCTCTCCACCTTATCCATTTCCCTATGAGGACAGAACTCCTCAATCACCAATTTCTTCAGCTCCACCCACTTCATCCTTCCAATTTTCCGACTACCCTTGGCTTGGACGATATTGTCCCACTATTACAGAGCCGATTCCACAAATGAGTGGGTAGTGAACTTCACCTTTTGGTCCTCTCGGCACTCGCTGATATCAAGTACAACCTCCATCTCCCTCACCCATCGGTGAGAAGCAGCAGTAGTGCCATTACCATCGAAGGTAGGGGCTTGCATCTTTGAAATGCCCCGTAGTTGCAGCCTCGTGCCGCCTCCTGTATAGGATCTTCTTCTTCTTTTTCATCATCAGAGATAACCGTCTCAGTCTCTGGTCACTCCCGTCCTCCCGAGGACCTATTCCTCTCCTTTTATTCTCCTTCCCACATAGCCTTTATCACTTTGGTCACCACAGACGGTAAAATCGTCTGCATGACATGATGCACCTCTTCAACAACAGTGTCCTTCACCGAGGCTCTCAAGTTAGCACTCGCGTCCCTAGCCTCCAGATGAGGGGTCTCAGGTTCTTCATGAACCACCTCTTCGGCTCTAGGCCTTCCTCTCGTGACCCGTGGTTCAGCACCACATTCACCAAGACCTCCACCATGTGAAGCCAAAGATCTACCACTAGCCATCCTCAAAACACACTGTAAGATTCAAACACTAACACGGTCATTCAAGGGAATAACTCAGTTTATGTCAAGTATAGTAAGTTCCTAATTACATTGGCCATTTGTGATTAGCTACTTACTTTACTCTTCATAACCCAAGCATTTCCTATCCTGGCCACATTCATAACCCAAGCATTTCCTATCCTGGCCACATTAGTATCTAAATCTACTAACAACACACAAGTCAAATCACATAACATGCGCACATAATGCCGGTTAACATTAAGAAAATACTTGATGGCACACAACTACTCAGACTGTCATCCCTTCCTTTTCCGTCCTATTTTCAGTTTAAGTTTAGGTTTCTTTTGAAAGTTTACCCATTTCACTTAAACTTTGGCTCTGATACTAACTTGTAAGGCCCCATTCCTGGGACACTCACGGCTAGTTAATCATCGCACATAAAACGTATATTTGTACATTAACTTTAATAAAACATTGCAGCGGAAACATTAAAATAACATTTCATTTAAATATAAATGCTTTTGCAAGTTAATACGCCATTCATTACAAAACATTGTTTGTTCGCATTATAATGCAAAAACATTATACAAAAGAATGTCATCCAAAATAAGCCAAGTAGTCGCCTCGTGCCATCCTCAACAACCATTACCTGCCAACTGGAAACACATAAAAGTCAGGGTCGTTGAGTGAGTTCTAGTTTTAATTTAAAACATGCTTTATTTTCTTTCAAAACCGTTCAATACTTTCGTACATGATCACACATCATACGTACACATAGATAATATCATTTTATCTTTATCATTTTTTGTTAACTTTCTTTCATTCATCGTACGTCATGATCATTCACTTTCATTCATAACTTTCTTACTTACCTTTCGTACGTTCATTACATCCAATGACATGTACATTACCCCGAACATTGTGCACGAAGCTGGCTACTGGGCCTGAGAATTTTCGTAGACCTCAAACATTATGCACGAAGCTAGCTCTAGTACCTAGGACAAGTACATTCACCACTTATCTTTTCTCTTTCATCCCGGACCAATGCCATATGCTATACCCCGAATATTATGCACGAAGCTGGTTATTGGGCCCGGACATTGCCGTCCTCAGCAACCATCCATTCTTTGTCAAACAAACATGAAGGATAGGACCATATTAATTAGGACTTATCCTACATAGCCCAAGGAATGGTTCAAAGGGTTAAGTTCAGGTACTTCTAGTTTGTCTATACAAACTTGCTTCTAAACTTGGACTCATTAGAGTACTACATGTTCCCTAGATAATTTGAACATATTATTAAATCTGAAGTGGGCTCAAAATTAAGGGGAACATGTGCTACTCCTAAATTGGGACAAATGAAGCCCGACATCTTTCAAATAAAGAGAAAGACCATTGTTGGCTTATGTCAGACCCTAACCTTAAAGGCAGAAACATCGAGATGTGAGAATTAAGATTATTTAAAGCCACATAACGGTACCATTAAATATAAATATAATTATCATAAGTTTAAATAAACATTACATCCAAATGTCTCAACCAAATAAAGTAAACTAAAGTTCAACATCCAAGTTTAAAGATAATTTATTTATTTTCCTTGGTCCGAATCCTAGGTGTAAGCATGCTTCAAAGATAATCATCAACCTTGTGCATTTCCTGAAACATATTAAAAATAAGGGGTTAAAAATAAGGGGTCAACTTTGAATGTTTGTGAGTTTCCATGGGTTAAGCATATATATATATATATATATAAAGTTTACAAGTAGCAACTCATGTCAATGGTAACGAATAAAACAAGTTTAAGATAACATATAGCTACAATCAAACCTTGACCAGGAATAACAATTATAAGTATAACGATTAGCTAAGTGTACTTGGTTCCCATTATGAACAAGCATACGTAATCAGGAGCCAGCAATAACCTTGGCTTTAGCACCTAATAGGCTTGTCAGGCCCATAGATCTATGACGTCATCAGGCTAGCAATAGTTAATGGTTGTCAACATATAATGTCTATCATATAAAACTCACAATAATACAAATAAACATGACAAAAGTAAAGATGAATTTTATGTGCGTTTACAAGTATCGAAATGTTTACAAGTGTAGGTTTATAAGTTAACATGTTTAACACCAAAAAGGTGTGAAATAATAAAAGTGGGGCATGAAAACTCACATGACGTGTATATATATATATATATACATATACATATATATATATATAGTGTGATAATAAGAATTAAACGATGCTCCAACTAATTCCCTTACAAGATATCTAAACGTATATATTACAAGATTAAGTTAATAATAAGATTAACGATTAAACGTGAACTAGGGTTTCAATCAGAACTTGGGGGGTTATTAAAAATAAATAAGGTTAGTTATTGAAATCATATATATATTTTAATACATTGAAAGAAAATACCATTTAGCCAATTTTAAAGGAATTAAATCCTTTATAATGATTTATGAAATTTAAATATAAATTGCAAATAAAAATTTAAAATTATCATAATCAATCTATAATTAAAGATAACGTAATGACCAATAATAATTTAAAGATTTAAACTATTTAAAGTTTATTTTTATAAGAATAAACTTAGAATAACATTAATTAATAATATTTTATAAAAAACATTAAAGTATTTAAAGAAATAAGTTTACAGAAAATAATTAGATAACTTTGAAAATAATTAAAGTTTACAAAAGTGATTTTTATAATTTTTAGTAATTTTCTATATTTTTTAAAGGATGAAAAAGCCTAAAAAATAAGTTGAGGGTGCCCGGGTTCGAACCTAGGACCTCAACGTTTGAACGTGAGTGTGTAACTAGTAGACCAGGGCCGCAACCGTGGTGAGTATCGGTTCTTAAATCTTAATAACATAATTACAAAGAAATCCCCAAATGACAAGAAACCTAGTTTCAATATTGATCAAATTGAAGATTAATTCGATAAGGATTACTAAAATAAACATGGGGCTTTGGACCCCATGTAATTTTGAGTATGTGTATTTAAATTTACCCGAATGAAGATGGATTGATGATGACCTTATGAAGAACAAGCCGCGACTGAGGTTGTGTTCAATTGATGTTCAAATGATTATGATAACCAAATTAAACTAGTGGATAGCTTCAGTTGATGTTCTTGATTCTAAGCTCTTTATCAATTTTTGTTTAGATTGCTTACGTAGTGGATTTTGATAGAGTTGTAGGTTACGGTTATGGGGAGAATCGAATATGATGTTCGTGTGTGTTTCAGGTGAAATTGGAAGTAATAAACGTATAGGGATAGATATATGTTCGTTTAAATGGGTTATTATTAAGTCTTGAATGTTGAACGGCTCGATTGATGAAACCGACCGGTTACTCGAGGTGAAAGCACCCATAAACTTTGTTTTTAAACCCATTTAAAGTACTTATCTTAGTTTGAATCGAGTTCACAAACGGTTAGAACGGTTTTGGAGTTACGATTCAAAGTGGTTTCGATGGTTTGGAGTGTGCCGGAGACCTTGCTGGTCGGTCGCCGTAAACACCGGGTAGAAAGAAAAGGGTGGGGGGTTGGGTTTGTATATTTAAAAATTACACATTCGCCCCACGAACTTTGAATTGTTATAATTTTATGTAATAACTTTCTTTTAAAGTTTACAAAATAACAAAAAAACCCCTAAACATAATTAACTTTAAGTTTTAAATATTTTTTATAACGGTTTAACTTTTATAAATTATTAATTATTATTATTATTATTATTTTAACTTTTGTTATTGTTAATAATAATAATAATAAATTATTATTATTATTATTATTATTATTTTAATTTTGTTATTGTTAATAATAATAATAATAATATTATTATTATTATTATTATTATTATGCTTAATTTAATAGTTAAATTATTATCTTTTAAATTAAAGAATTAATGTAAAACAAAGAAACTAGCATAATTAACTCACATAGTTTCATAAATGACAATAATGGTCCTTACATGAATATAACGACATTAATTTTCTATTTAAACGATAATACGAAATGCTACAGTCTCCCCAACTTGTTAGAATTTCGTCGCGAAATTAAGAATGAAACTTGACGAACAAATACGGGTATTTCTTCTTCATGTGCTACTCACGATCCCAAGTAAATGAGGTCCACGCTTATTCTCCCATCGAACCTTGAGGATTCGGGTGGTAGTGGTCCTAGTCTTTTTCATAATGCGATCCATGACTTCAACGGGTTTCTTAACAAAATGTAATGACTCGCTAGATGTCATCCAATGGGAGATGTAGACTTTCGTCAGTCAAACACTTGCTCAAATTCAAGACATGGAAAACAGGATGAACTCCACTAAGTTCGAAAGGTAGTTCAAGTTTATAAGCCACTTTCCCGATCCTTTTTAGAATCTTGATAGGTACTACAAATCTTGGAGCTAGTTTATCTTTCTTTCCAAAGCGAACAACTCCCTTCTATGGTGTGACCTTAAGAAGAACCATATCCCCAACTTGGAATTCCAACAGCTTGCATCATATATCGGCATAACTCTTTTGTTGACTTCTAGCCACTTCAAGGTTCTTGCGAATTGTGGAGACTTTATCGGTTGTTTCTTGTATAAGCTCAAGACCAGTGATGAAGTTTTCACCAATGTAAATCCAGCAGATCGGGGAATGACATTTACGACCATAAAGCGCTTCGAAAGGTGCGATCTTGATCCTCGAGTGGTAACTATTATTATACGAAATTTCCACGAGAGGTAAATGCATATCCCAATCACCACCAAAATCAAGAACACAAAGATGTAGCAAAACCTTCAGGGTTTGGATGGTTCGCTCGGTTTGACCATCTGTTTGAGGATGGTAAGCCATGCTTATATCCAATTGAGTACCCAAGAGTTCTTGCATAGATGACCAAAAGTGCAAAGTGAAATGAGCGTCTTGGTCTCATATGATATGCAAAGGTACGCCATGAAAACTCACAAACTCATCAATGTATATACAATCCAACCTTGATGTGTTGTAAGTGTCACGTATGGGTATGAAATGTGGCGACTTGGTCAATCGGTCAAGGATCACCCTTATGCTATCATGACCATGAGAGGTACGGGTTAGTTTAGTTATGAAATCCATGGATATGTGTTCCCATTTCCACATGGGAATTTTGGGTTGTTCAATCAATCCATTAGGACGTTGATCTTCGGCTTTAACTTTCGTACATGCAAGAGACTTAGCTACGTAAGTTGCTATGTCTTTCTTCATACCAGACCACCAGTATTGACCACGCGGATCAATATACATCTTATCGGAACTAGGGTAATAGAATAACGAGTTTGATGAGCTTCATTCATGAGGAAGGTATGAAGATTATCACGATTTAGAACCCAAATTCAATTCACGAAATACATCAACCCATTGGGTTTCGTTTCTAGTTGAGCTCAAATATTGTACTCTAATTCCTTTCCATTTTTCCTTCTTCTTGAACTACTTTTTGAGCCTCCAAGATACAGTTCCCGATTTCATTCTCAATCCTCAAAAATTGAAGCACCACCGTAGTCTCGTTAACATCTAGACGGATCACAGTATCCAATTTTCCTAAAGTATCAAACCATTGTCGTCAATCATGAATTACTTGGAACGAGATCATCTTGTTACGAATTTTTCGACTTAGTGCATCGGCTACAACATTTGCCTTTCTAGTGTGGTAACGAATGTCACAGTCATAATCACTAATCAACTCGACCCAACAACTTTGTCTCATGTTGAGATACTTTTGATTGAAAACGTGTTGAAGGCTTTTGCGATCTGTGTAGACTATACATTGTGTACCATATAAGTAATGCCTCGAAATATTTAAGGCAAAAACCACAACACCAAGTTCAAGATCATGTGTCGGGTAATTCACCTCATGGACCTTCAATTGTCTTGATGTATATGCTATGACCTTTCCTCGTTGCATGAGAACACAACCAAGGCCTTGTCTAGATGCATCACAATACATGATGAAATCATCATTTCCATTGGGAAGGGTCAAGATAGGAGCATTACACAGCTTTTGCTTTAATGCTTCAAAGGCTTCTTCTTGTTTAGAGCCCCATTTGAATGGTTTATATTTTTGAGTCAAGGAAGTAAGCTGCTTCGCGATTCTAGAGAAGTTGGCAATAAAATGTTGATATTAGCCAGCAAGACCAAGGAAAGAACGAACTTCAGTTGGAGTTGTAGGAACACACCAATTTTTCACAACTTCCACCTATGTAGGGTCAACGTGTATTCCTAGGCTATTCACCACATGTCCTAGAAATTGGACCTCCTCAAGCCAAAATTCGCACTTTGAGAACTTCGCGTACAACTTTTATTTCTTCAACATCTTAAGAACTTGTCACAAGTGAATTTCATGTTTGGTTTTGGACTAAGAATAGATATGTATGTCGTCAATGAAGAGAATCGCAATTTTGTCTAGATATGGCTTGCATACTCGATCCATGAGATCGATAAAGACAGCATGAGCATTTGTTAAACGAAAAGGCATAAGCATGAACTCCTAGTGTCCATATTGAATATGGAACAAAGTTTTTGGGATATCATCATTATGAACTCGTATTAATGTTAACCAGAACGTAAGTTAATCTTTGAGAAAATAGCAGCTCCTTGAAGTTGGTCAAAAAGATCACCGATGCGAGGAAGAGGGTAGCAGTTCTTGATGGTAAGTTTTTTAAGCTCAAACTAATCGATGCACATATGAAATGATCCATCTTTCTTCTTCATGAAAAGAATAGGTGCACCCCAAGGCGAAGAGCTAGGACGGATAAAACCATGAAAGATAACTAGAACATAAGTCAATCTTTGAGAAAATAGTAGCTCCTTGAAGTTGGTCAAAAAGATCATCAATGTGAGAAAGAGGGTAGCGGTTCTTGATGGTAAGTTTGTTAAGCTCACGATAATCGATGCACATATGAAATGATCCACCTTTCTTCTTCACGAACAGAACAAGTGCACCTCAAGGCGAAGATCTGGGACGGATAAAACCCTTGTCAGACAGTTCTTAATGTTGACTAGCTAGCTCTTGAATTTCCGATGGTGCAAGTAGATATGCTGACTTGGCCACGGGGTTCGATCCTAGAATTGGATCGATCTAAAACTAGACTTCACGCACGGGAGGTAAACCACTAAGGTTATTGGGAAGCACTTCAGGAAAGTCTCGTACAATCTGGACATCCTAAAGGTCTTTCCCTTTCACTTTTGTGTTGACCACATAGGCCAAGAAAGCCATATATTTCTTTCTTAGGCATTTTCAGGCTTGAGTTCACGAAATGAATTTGAGTCCTTTGGAGGATTTTTCACCGAATACTTTCAATGTATCCCCCCGATACAAAGGAATGCGAATGCACTTCTCGAAACAAATAATTTCAGCATGATGTTTGGCTAACCAATCCATGCCAATGATAACGTCAAAGCTTCCAAGTTTCACAGGAATAAGATCGATAAAGAAATCATGTGTGTTTAGGATCAAAGTGCAATCATGAATAACGACATCAAGGGTGATGGGTTCTCCATCAACCACTTCAACGGTAAGAGGTCTTTCTAATTTCGTATGTGGTTTACCATGTAGGGGCTCAAATTCTAACGAGACAAAACTCCTATCGGCTCTAGAATCAAACAAAATGTAGGCATAAGAATTATTAAAAAGGAACATACATGTTCAGTTTTAAAGACATTTAACGATATAGGAAAAGCATCAAAAGGACTTAGATCATAAAGTTGGGGTTGGATTTGACATACCGTTCACCACATCATAGTTGACTTGTTCTTGATTTGCATTTATGTTGAAAGCACGTCATTGGGCTTGTGGAACATTACATGCAAGACGAGGGGATTGTGGGCGAAAATGACTAGGTTCCCCATAATTGTAGCAAGCATGATTAGCAACCATAGTGGCATTGTTTGGTGCACAGTGACAAGTATCCACCAAGTGTCCACACTTACCACACAGTGTACAAATGTGGCACGGGGTATTTCCAACATGATGGTACCTACAAATGTTGCACAAAGGTAGAAGGCCAGCGTAGGCCCTAGCAACAGGTGCTTGTGCAACAGGGACATGTTGCCTTTGTAGTCCCTTGGATGCAACCACAACAAAGTTACGAGCCGGTGTGAACTTGCATTTCTTGTCGTTGTAAGATGGTTCATTCTTACTCTCCTTAGCTACTTCTAGAACCGCCTTTTTATCCTTCTTAGCACTTTTCACAGACAAGGTGTCCGCTAAAATGTGGTTTATAGTGAGTTGAGCGGTGATAGTAATGGCATCCTCCAAATTTGTGGGTCGACTACTCACCACAACGTCTTGAATTGGGGGTGGCTCCCCCTTGATGACTTCTTAATGTTATGAGAAACAGTTTCGACCATATGGGGCAATAGAACGCTCAACTCGTGATGCCTAGTTTAGTAGGCCAAATGATCTCCACCATATTGCTTGAGATTCCAGAATTATTCCTCAAGCTTTTGCAGTTCACTTCTCGAGTAGAACTTTTGGATGGCAATGTTCTTAAACTCATCCCAAGTTAATGCCAACACAACATTAGCACCATAGTTCCTTTTCTCACTATTTCACCATGTAAGTGCCCTTTATTAAAGCATACTTGTTGCATAATGGACTTTGAGCGTCTCTAGACACTCACAATTAATGAAAGTGTTTTCCATGCTTTTGAACCACTCGAAAAGTCTAGTGGCTCCTTCCATTCCACTAAAGCTAGTGGGTTTGGATAAGCCAAAGTGCTTGAACGTGCAAGGTTGTTTCGCCCTTGGTTCGCATTATTCTATAATTGTCCATTGCCATTGTTGTTTTTGCTAGCATTGGTCATCATGGTGCTATTCTGTTTAGCAACCATGGTCGGTATGACAATAGTCATTTGACGGGCAATCATGGTGGCTAATTTGCGGTCAGAGCTTCCACGCTTTCCATGATGACGAGACATGCTCGATACAAAGTAAGTTAGTCACAAGAATTTGGAGGTAAAGATAATAAATCAAAGAAAGATTATTCAAGACTTGTAAAACACACATGGAATGATTCCATTTGGTAGCACATTACCACTTGGAAACGTTTACACGTCAATGTAAGTTAACTCCATTTGCCTTAGAAACTTGTGTATATTAACCATATTTTATCACTCATCCCAGAAATCCCAGGTAAGCATAACTAGTCCCACGGGATTTATGCGAAATACTTACCTTAGGGCGAAGACTTTTTCCCAGGAAATCCATAATATAGGTGTCTATGAGTCACATAATATTCTTTAGGCTTATGGAATTAAAACATTAAGGAGATTTTTATAGATAAGACACAAAGTCTAAAGATTCGAACCTTTCGATACAAAGCGTACGATCCCACATGTCGTCAAGAATAAGTTTAAGAGATTTCATCATCAAGGGAGTAAAGGATTATGAATAAGTTTTAGGGGAGACAAGGCAACCAAGTTCTCAATTACAAGGAAATCCTAACTAAAGGAATCAAGTTGCATATTAAGAGGCATTCCTAAATAGGTAGCATCATGTAGCATGCAACAATATATATTTACAAGTTCATAAAGATTTTTTCTTATAAGATTCATGCATCACTATAGTCTAGGTCACCATTTCTAATAACCTAAATCGCTATAGTATTAGGCTCTAATACCAATCTGTCACACCTCAACCTTAACGGCGGAAATGTCGATATGTGAGGGTTAAGATTGTTCACAACCACATAACGCTACCATTAGATATAAATATGATTATCATAAGTTTAAACAAATAATACATTCAAATGTCTCAACAAAATAAAGTAAACAAGAGTTCAACATCCAAGTTTAAAGATAATTTATTTATTTTTTAGGTCCAAATCCTAGGTGTAAGCATACTTTAAAGATAATCATCAACCTTCTGCATTTCCTGAAATATGTTAAAAATAAAGGGTCAACTTTAAAATTTGGTGAGTTTCCATGGGTTAAGCATACATACATACATATATATATATAAAAAAAGTTTACAAGTAGCAGTTCATGTCAATGGTTACGAATAAAGCAAGTTTAAGATAACATATAGCTATAATCAAACCTTGACCAAGAATAACAATTAGAAGTATAACAATTAGCTAAGTGTACTTGGTTCCCATGATAAACAAAAACACGTCATCAGGAGCCAGCAATAACCTCGGCTTTAGCACCAAGTAGGCTTGTCAGGCCCATAGATCTATGACATCTCCAGGCTAGCAATAGTTAATGATTATCAACATATAATGTGTATCTTATCAAACTTACAGTAATATAAATAACCATGATAAAAGTAAAGATGAATTGCATGTATATTTACAAGCATCAAAATGTTTACAAGTGTAGGTTTATAAGTTAACATGTTTCACCCCAAAAAGGTGTGAAATAATAAAAGAGGGGCATGAAAACTCACATGATGTATATATAAGGTGATAATAAGAATTAAACAATGCTCCAACGAATTCCCTTACAAGATATCTAAACATATATATTACAACATTAAGTTTAATAATAAGATTGACGATTAAACGTGAACTAGGGTTTCAATAAGAATTTGGGGGGTTTTTAT
>BJCM01005798.1:7109-22191 GCA_018326385.1 Flaveria bidentis | reverse complement strand
GCAACTTCCTCAAGTTCACATTGATGTGGACTCTATAGACTCCTACATACGGAGTCTGTTTGAGGAAGGAATACCAAGGGCTATGTCATCTCCACCAACTTCAAATCACATCATTGGGTGGAGGTATGATGAAAGCAGAAGAGCCCTCATCATTCTTAGAGTTCAAGGACAACAAGAGGTCTTCAATTTTCAGACCTTGAACTTCTATGAAGGTCTGGATCTAGTCAACATGCCACTTGTTAATCAAAGCCAATCATGAAAAGCTGATAGGCTGGCTCAAAGAATCCAAGACAGGATCACTATAGAGTTCAACTTCAGAAGGAGACTAAGGCAATCAGGCAATGTTATCGGTCAACTGGATGTTGAGGCAGACCCTAAGATTAGTTTCATAGGGGAACCTTGACTGAAAGCCCAGTTTCAAAACCTGAGAGCCCTATCTCATCATCATCAACTGCTACAGGGATTCAAATCCTTTTTGAGACACCTGCTGGTGAAGGTGCATCTCAACCTCTCTCTGGCCAGAGCTTGGAGGCTACACCAAGCAATAAAGGCCAAAGCTCTCTCCACCCTGAGTCACAAAGTTCTATGAGTGACAAAGGGAAAAGAAAGATGACATCTAAGGAGATTGAGGAGGAGGATAGAGAGAGGAAAAGGCAGCTAAGGGGAGAAAGTTCCTCTACTAGGTCTGCTAGACTCATGGAAACTGCTATCAGGGCTGCCCCCAGACCAAACACTCATGATGATGAGTTGAGGGCAGTTAGGATAAACTACTTGCAGACCAGGAACTATTACATTGATAATGTCATTTCTCTTCCCTTAGAAGAGTTGAATGAACTGGTTGACATGGAAGTGTCAAAGGAGAGGAAGGAGGCAGAAGATGCAGAGTTACTGATTCAAATCAAAGAAGAGAGAAGAAAGAAATGATTGTATAAGCATGTGCCTACCCTCTCCCTAGTTCAAGAAAGTCCGGCATATGAGGATGTGTTTCAACAAGAACCTCAGGTAGATAAAGAAGAAGACAGGATCAAGACGATCAACTACCTGAGTGCCACAGGCCTCTATCAGACAGATGCACTTCTTCCCTTATCTTATGACTATATTGAGTTTGTGTAAGGCCCCGTTCCCGGGACGCTTACAGCAGGTAAATCATTGCACATAAAACATATAATTTTATTAACTTGATAAAAACATTGCAGCGGAAACATTTAAACAGCCATTTCATTGCATTACAAAAGCTTTTGCAAAATAATACATTGTTATCAAATTAAAAAATACATGTTGCATTACAACATAAAAGTATTATAAAAATAGATGCCATCCAAAACGAGCCAAGTAGCTGCCCCACGCCATCCTCAACAATGCTCACCTGCCAACTGGAAAATACATAAAAAGTCAGCGTTGCTGAGTGGGTTCTAGTTTTTATAAAGACATTGCATTACCTTCCATTCGTTAAAACATTTTCATTATTATCGCACATGATCACACATCATATGTACATCAAGGTAATAGTTATTATCTTCATCATCGTTTGTTGCGTAATTTTCGTACATTTATTATCTTTCACTTCTATCTAGGTCCTGTCACGTACTTAACCCTCCCCTCTAGAGCACCAAACAATTCATCTAGGGTTAAGCGACAAGGACCCCATAACGCACATACAGAGTGGTCACTAGGATAGACTCCTCCTATGTGTGTGAAATCTTATGGGTTCGCCAAGATCGAACATTGTATAACACACAATAATTAGGAAAACACACGTGTTGGAGCAATCATCAAGACTAAACTCTTACTGTGTGTATGGACCCTTATGAGTTAGCCAAAACACACGTTGTAGACACACATAGTTGAGCTAACAACTCTCAATTAGTTGTGAGCCTCCTCCCAGTTGCTTGCAAGGCTTTTTATTCGTTCATTCATTATATTTCACTTTCATTATCTTAAATCTTTCACTTTGTTAAGATAATACTTTACATTCATTAACAATATCACACCACGTAAAGTCATGTCATCATACATAATAGGGAACATAACAGAACATAACATGCAATCATACATAATCATCATACATTATCATTCACACATCAATCATGCATAACATCATACTTAACATCATCATCATCTTATATCATTCATGCCCATCACATCATCTATGACCTCAAAAAGTCAACTTACATAGCCCTCGGGAACCTCCCAAGTCAAGGCCTACATCTACCCATTTCTCCGAAATCAGAAAAATAAACTAAGTTCTTTCGGGCACATGAGCCCTATTTAGGCGTATAAGCACTATTCGGTTGCATGGCCTTCCAGGCGCATGAGAACGCTTAGGCATATGAACACAATGGGGCGAATGAGCACTTAGGCGTATGGACAATCTCCAGACGCATGGGCACTATGGGGCATATGGACTCTCAGTCGCATAGCCTTCAGTCGCATAACTTTCAGGCACTTGACCTTCAGTCGCATGACTTCTGGTTGCATTTCCTCCAGTCGCATGACCTTTGGCCGCATTTCCTCTTGCTCATCCGCATTTCATCTTACTCATCCGCATTTCCTCTTGCTCATCCGCATTTCATCTTGCTCATTCGCATTTCCTCTTGCTCATCCGCATTTCCTCTTGCTCATCCGCATTTCCTCTTGCTCATCCGCATTTCCTCTTGCTCATCTGCATTTCCTCTTACTCATCCGCATTTCCTCTACTCTTCTGCATTTGTCAATGCGCAAGAGAAAAACTTGTCCTCATCACTTCTAGTCTTCTGCATTTGTCAATGCGGAAGAACAATCATCTCTCCTCTAGTAGACTCTTCATCCGCATTGACTTTAGTCGCATGGCCATCCAGGCGCATGAGGACATTTCAAGCGCATGAGCCCTATTTGGGCGCATGAAGTTTCGGGCGTATGGGAACACTTAGGCAAATTCTAAAACTTAGGCGCATGAGCCCTATTTGGGCGCATGAGCAGCCTCACTCACACCTAAACATCAGATTTCAGTCCCCAAACATCACCTATCATGTTCTAAGCTTAAATCTCACATTATAAGCCATAAGAACACAACCATAACATCATAAAACCCAAAGATAGCCCAAAATCAAACCCCACCCGCATCATACACACAAATATACACACGAGTATAAAACCCATTTTAATAAAAACATTCATACATGCATTTCCAGCCCCAAAACAGTTAAAAGAAGTAAAAAGGGGGTTCTAGAACTCACCTTAGCAGCCTCTTCGGGTAAGACTTCCTTCAAAGCCCGATTGCTACAAGTTCTCACCTAGAAATCCACTTGAAACACACACCCGAACACACACAACATACATAAGCATACAACCAAGGATGAAACTAGTTAAGAACATCTTAAACACACGAATTCTTACCTTGAATACGATCTTTTCAGCTCTTGTTCTTCAAAATCCAAGAGTTTTCAGCTCTCCTTCTTTCTCTCTCTAAAATATCCGAAAGATATGAGCAAGAGAAAGAGATGGGCGGCCATACCGCCTTTATTCACCAACTTTTACAAAGTTTTGTCCTTTTGACACTTTTTACCCCTCCACTTGGGCTTTATTTCTTTTCTTTCTTTTCTTCCACTTTTATTCTTTCTTCCATGACTACAAAAATAAACGGGTGTTACAAGTCCACCCCCCTTATATAGGTTTCGTCCCTGAAACCTGTTATTCCTCAAACAATCGTGGGTAATGTTGTCTTATCTCCTCTTCAGTCTCCCACGTAGACTCAGATCCCTTCCTATGCTTCCACTGTACACGCACAAAAGGAACCATTTTATTCCTTAACCTCCTCTCTTTAGGATCAATGATCGCCACCGGTTGCTACACATAATTGAGCCGTTCGTCTACCTCAGTATCCTCCAGTGAGACAATCATATCCTCGTCTATTAAGCACTTTCTCAGATGAGATACATGGAATGTCAGATGAATTCCACTTAACTCTTTTTGTAACTCCAACCTATAGGCCACCTCTCCTACTCGAGCAATAATTCAGAAAGGCCCTATGTATCTCGGGCTCAACTTACCCTGCTTTCTGAACCGAATGATACCTTTCCAAGGTGAGACCTTCAACATAACTCTATCACCCACCTAGAACTCAATCAGTCTATGTCATTTGTCAGCATACGACTTTTGCTATCTTTTGTTGCCTTCATAAAGGCTTTGATCTTTTCAAGCTTCTCAGTCATAGCCTCGATCACCTCAACGCTCCCTAACTCTATATGGCCAATGTCACCCCAACAAGCGGGTGTTCTACATCTCCTACCGCATAGCATCTGGCATGCCAATGCTGGCATGGTAGCTATTGTTATATGAGAACTCAACTAACGGTAAGTGGTCATCCTAACTTCCCCTAAAATCAATGACGCATGTCCGAAGCATATCTTCTAGCCTCTGAATCGTCCTTTCTGACCGACCATCCGTCTAAGGATGATAAGCCATGCTAATATGCAACCTTGTCCCCATTGCATCATGAAATTTATTCCAAAATGTAGATGTAAACCAAGTGTCACGATCAGACACAATAGACACCGGCACACCATGACGAGTCACAATCTCCTTGACGAATAGATCTGCCAACCTCTTGGATGAATATGTCTCACGGATCAGTATGAAGTGAGCACTCTTCGTCAGACGATCCACTATCATCCATATAGCATCGTACCCTCGCGCAACCAAAACACGCACTTCGAGAATTTGGCATACAACTTCTCCCTTATTAACGTCTCCACACCTCCCGAATGTGCCTGGCATGCTCTTCCTCGCTTTTCGAATAAATCATGATATCATCAATAAAAACAATCACTGATTTATCCAACATCGGCCGACACACTTGATTAATCAAGTCCATAAAAGCAGCAGCGCGTTGGTCAAACCAAAAGACTTAACGAGAAACTCGTAGTGTCCATAACGTGTGCGAAAAGCTGTTTTAGGGATATCCTGCTCCTTCACTTTCAACTGATGGTAGCCAGATCGAAGGTCTATTCTTGAGAACCAACTGGCACCCTGAAGCTGATCAAATAGGTCATTAATTCTTGGTAAGGGGTACCGATTCTTCACTGTCAACTTATTCAGCTCACGGTAGTCGATACACATTCTCATACTACCGTTCTTCTTCTTCACAAATAAGACCGGAGCACCCCAAGGAGAGATACTCGATCTAATGAACCCCTTATCAAGCAACTCCTATAGTTGCTCCATCAATTCCTTCATCTCAGTCGGAGCCAACCGATACGGCGCCTTAGCAACAGGTTGGGCACCCGGTATCAAGTCGATCTAGAACTCGATCTCGTGGTCAGGTGGCACTCTTGGTAAGTCTTCAGGAAATACATTTGGAAAGTCACACACAACCGGTACATCGGACAGTTATGGTGTTAATGTATCCACATCCTTTACATAGGCCAAGTAGGCACTACATCCACGCCTCATGCACTTTCCTGCCACCGCCATCGAAATCACCTTCGGAATCGTAGTGAATCGATCACCATAAACCGTCACCGAACTCCCGCCAGGCGCTGTCAAATGAAACATCTTTTTGCGACACACAATGTTCGCCTCGTAGTCCGCTAACCAATCCATCCCAAGAACTACATTGAAACCACCTAAGGTCATCATGAATGGTCTAACAGGAAACTTGTGACCTTCTAGTTCCACGTCACAACCTTCTATCATTTTGGAAATCCTGGTAGACTTACCTATGGCAGTTTCTGCATCGAAGGGCGTATCTATATTCTTACTACTAACAGGTAATTTAGCACAGAAAGCAGCAGAAATAAAACTCTTACTAGCACCAGAATCAAATAACACCGATGCTAAAGTTTGGTTTATTAGAAACGTACCTGACACAATATCGGGGTCCGTCCTAGCCTCCTCCTGCGTCATCGTGAAGACCCTGTGCTCGCCCTCTGCCCTTCAGTTCTGGTCGTCTTCCTTGCTCCAGAACTCTCTGCCCTTGGCTTCTTGCAGTCCCTACTTATGTGACCCCTTCCACCGTAGTTATAACACTTTATCACCCCACAATCTTTTGCCAGATGACCAGGCCTCCCACATTTGAATCAGAGGTTTGATCCCCACCTACACTCTCCAGTATGCCCTTTAGCACACTTACCACACTTCCTCATCTCCGCACCGGACGAAGCTACACGCCGGTCATCCGTCCTGGCAACCTTGTTGTTTGGAGTGTAACCCCCACGTTCAACCCATTTTCCGTTCCAATTCTGGTCACTACTACCATTCTTGTTCACTTCAATCACAGTCATCTCCTTCACCGCTTTAATTACCTCAGTCACCATAGACGGTAGAATCGTCTGCATAACCTGTTGAACTCCCTCAACAACAGCCTCTTTCAGTGTGGTCCTCAGACTAGCACTATCATCACCGCCTTCCAGGTGATGGATCTTGGGCTCTTCGAGGGCTATTTCAGCAGCCCTAGCCATGCTTCTCGTGCCACGCGGTCCAGCAGCACGTCCACCACAACCTTCACCTGACGAAACCTTCGGAGATCTACCACCGGCCATCCTCAACACACACTAAAAGATTCAAACACTAACACGGTCATTCAAGGGAATAGCTAAGTTTATGTCAAGTATAGTAAGTCCCTAATTACAGTGACCAGTTGTGATTAGCCACTTACTTTACTCTTCATACCCCAAGCATTTCCTATCCTGACTACATCAGTATATCTAAATCTACTAAAGGCACATAGAACAAATCACATAACACACACATAATGCCGGTTAACATTAAGAAAATACCTGATGGCACGTAGCTACTCGGACTGGCATCCCTTCCCTTTTCCGTCCCATTTTCAGTTTAAGTTAAGGTTTCTTTTGAAAATTTACCCGCTTCACTTAAACTTTGGCTCCGATACCAACTTGTAAGTCCTCGTTCCCGGGATGCTTACAGCGGGTAAATCATTGCACATAAACATATAATTTCATTAATGATAAAAAAATTGCAGCGGAAACATTTAAACACCCATTTCATTGCATTACAAAAGCTTTTGTAAAATAATACATTGTTATCAAATGAAAAAAATACATATTGCATTACAACACAAAAGTATTATAAAAATATATGCCATCCAAAACGAGCCAAGTAGCTGCCCCGCGCCATCCTCAGCAATGCTCATCTGCCAACTGGAAAATGCATAAAAAGTCAGCGTTGCTGAGTGAGTTCTAGTTTTTATAAATACATTGCATTACCTTCCATTCATTAAAACATTTCCATTATTATCGCACATGATCACACATCATATGTACATCAAGGTAATAGTTATTATCTTCATCATCATTCGTTCTGTACTTTTCGTACATTTATTATCTTTCACTTCTATCTAGGTCCTATCATGTACTTAACCCTCCCCTCTAGAGCACCAAGCAATTCGTCTAGGGTTAAGCGACAAGGACCCCATAACGCACATACAGAGTGGTCACTAGGACATACTCCTCCTGTGTGTGTGAACTCTTATGGGTTCGCCAAGATCGAATGCTGTATAACACACAGTAATTAGGAAAACGCACGTGTTAGAGCAGTCACCAAGACTGAACTCTTACTATATGTATGAACCCTTATGAGTTAGTCAAAACGCACGTTGTAGACACACACAGTTGAGCTAACAACTCTCAATGAGTTGTAAGCCTCCTCCCAGTTGCTTGCAAGGCTTTTTATTCGTTCATTCATTATGTTCCACTTTCATTATCTTAAATCTTTCACTTTGTTAAGATAATACTTTACGTTCATCAACAATATCATACCACGTAAAGTCATGTCATCATACATAATAGGAAACATAACAGAACATAACATGCAATCATACATAATCATCATACATGACTTCATGCCGCATTTCCTCCAGTCGCATGACCTTTCAGGCGCGTGAAATTCAACCACATGACTTCATGCCGCATTTCCTCCAGTCGCATGACCTTTGGCCACATTTCCTCTTGCTCATCCGCATTTCCTCTTACTCATCCGCATTTCCTCTTGCTCATCCGCATTTCCTCTTGCTCATCCACATTTCCTCTTGCTCATCCGCATTTCCTCTTACTCATCCGCATTTCCTCTTGCTCATCCGCATTTCCTTTTACTCATCCACATTTCCTCTACTCTTCTGCATTTGTCAATGCACAAGAGCAAAACTTGTCCTCATTACTTCTAGTCTTCCATATTTGTCAATGCGGAAGAACAATCAGCTCTCCTCCAGTAGAATCTTCATCCACATTGACTTTAGTCGCATGGCCATCCAGGCGCATGAGGACATTTCAGGCGCTTGAGCCCTATTTGGGCGTATGAAGTTTCGGGCGTATGGGAACACTTAGGCAAATTCTAAAACTTAGGCGCATGAGCCCTATTTGGGCGCATGAGCGCTATTTGGGTGCATGAGCAGCCTCACTCGCACCTAAACATTAGATTTCAGTCCCAAATATCACCTATCATGTTCCAAGCTTAAATCTTACATTCTAACCCATAAAAACACAACCATAACATCATAAAACCCAAACATAGCCCAAAATCAAACCCCACCCGTATCGTACACACATATATACACATAGGTATAAAACCTATTTTAATAAAAACATTCATACATGCATTTCCAACTCCAAAACAATTAAAACAAGTAAAAAGGGGGTTATAGAACTAACCTTAGCAGCCTCTTCGGGTAAGACTTCCTTCAAAGCCCGATTGCTACAAGTTCTCACCTAGAAACCCACTTGAAACACACACACAACATACATAAGCATACAACCAAGGATGAAATTAGTTAAATCATCTTAAACACACGAATTCTTACCTTGAATTCGATCTTTTCAGCTTTTGTTCTTCAAAATCCGAGAGTTTTCAGCTTTCTTTCTTTCTCTCTCTAAAATATCCGAATAATATGAGCAAGAGAAAGAGATGGGCGGCCATACCGCCTTTATTCACCAACTTTTATAAACTTTTGTCCTTTTGACACTTTTTACCCCTCTACGCTTTATATCTTTTCTTTCTTTTCTTCCACTTTTATTCTTTCTTCCATGACTACAAAAATAACCGGGTGTTATAGTTTGAGTACCTTAAACAACTTGAACTTGAGATAGTCAAGGAAAGAAAGATAACCAAAAGGAAGCTAAGGGAAGAAGCTGCAAAGTCAAGAGCCGTCATCCAGAAGAGTATAAAGAAATTTGCAGACTGGCAGAGGATGATGAGCTTCTTGAAGTTGTATGGATTCTCCGGAAGGAGACTTGGCCTTATGTCTCTGTCCACTATGGATGAGCATATTAGGGTAATCAAGTAGAAAATCAAGAGTGGAGAGCTAAAGGACTTACACTCCCCTCCGAGTCAAGCTCCACCTGAAGTGGAGGTTAAGGTTGAACAACCTGAGACAACACAACATGAACCTCCTGTTGAGACTTAACAAGCTTTATCTTCTGATCCATAGCAGGGTCAGACTCCCTCTCCTTCTGAACCTATGAGAGAGAAAGACCCAACTGAGAAAGACAAAGAAGATCAACCAGGTGTTGCAGGCCAGTCTTCTCAGTTAAAAGGAACAAAAAGAAAGAAAAGGATGGCTTCAAAGCCAAAGCCAAAGAAGAAGAAAGAAACATCCTATTCTGAACCTCAGGATGAGTCAGAACATCCTAAGGATGTGCAGCCAGAGGATGCTCCATCAACTCCCATCCAAACAGCTCCTCTAGCATCAGGAAGACCCATCTTGTCCTAGACATACACCACAAATCCGGAAATATGGCATGTCATTAGAAAACAAGGCATTGAGGATGTCTACATATGGCAAGACATGTTCAATCTGCCTCTGCATGATCTTTTTGATATGAGAAGACACTTTGAGAGTCTGAATGATCCTGCTCATCTCATGAAGAAAGGAATGGTCATCATCATAATGAGGACTGTTGATATTTGAAGTCTTCAAAGTGTTTTGATAGCATCAGCCTAGGGGGAGTTTGTTAAGATTATATATTAAGGCTGATGCAACTCAAACACTTAAAGTCTCTTGCATGCATGCACAAGTGCATTGAAGAAGAATGCTTCAAAAGTTTCACACAAGCAACAGAAATATTCGAAGTGTGAAATCTTCCGAAGCCAAGACCATTATCTTCCGAAGCCAAAGATGAAGTATTCTGAAGCTTCAGAGACAAATTCTTCCGAAGCCAACACTTGAAGACAGATTTCTTCTGAATACTTTTAGTATACATGCTTTATCTGATGTATTTTACATAAAGCTGGATCCCTTTTCGATGTAACTCTGAAAAGTCACCAACTTGCACAAGTTGGTGAAAAGGTCCATGCTTTTAGTAACTGTACATTGAGGTCTTGAGTCTGTAACTATAATATATTAGGATGTGAGCTATGACATGTCATAGTCACAAGTCAAAAGGCAATCTGCCTTTTGACTCTACAATTGATTTTGTTTGTGTCTAGTCAATTGTATCCAGCTGGCCTTCAAAGTATGATCAGCTATAGGATGTAGTATATGTATCTCAAGTACTTGTAACTTTCCTTTATGCTTTGTAACACTTGTATTAGAACTTGAGAAGACAATATACTGCAATCTTGAAAACCATCTCTTTGTGTATTTTGCTATCTTGTTTTGTCTCTTATTTACTTGTGTTCTTAGTATCATCTCTTGTGGCTAATCCAGTCTCACTGTTTGATTAGTCAAGTTAATCTCTTCATTGTGTTGTTGTGTTGTAAGTGACCACCCTTCACCTGTCCTGCAGTTTCCTTACTCGCCAAATTCTTTCCCATTTTTTTTAATTTTTATTTTATTTTTTCCTTCGACGAATTTCAGCTATGACCAATGGCCACCTAGCTGAATAGGCGTAAGAAAGCTTTGTTAAGTCCTAGTAAAATAACCAAAATATACCTTACCATTAAAAATCAATATTTCTGAAATACGAGACCCGCATCTTTATCTTCAACCTTAAAACTCTAACCACCATTATTCTATCGACCACCACCACCATCCTACCAAACCACTACCATTACCACCCATCGCAACCCACCACCGCAGGACAACTCTCTCTCCCTTACCATGGTAGTGCCCACCTCTCCCTTCATCTTCATGTTCAAATAGTCACTGCAGCCCACCACCATTTCTTAATAGATTTGTGGTTAAAAATAGCATCACCCATCACCACCATTACAGCCTAACCTTGATTGGATTAGAGGTGGCGACTTGTGGTGCTGGAGATGTGGTTACAGTCCAGTGGTGGTGGATTTCTAGTGGTGTTGGAGATGGTGGTTGTAAATCTATGGTGAAGGGTATGGTAATGGCATTCTGATGGTGTTGGGGATGGTTGTTGAAGAGTGGTGGTGGTGGGGATGGTGGTGGCATTCTAGTGGTCGGGATGATGGTGGCGTTCAGGTGGTGTTGGAGTTGGTGGTAGTTAGAGTTTTAAGTTTTCACAAAAGGTAGTTTAGTCATTTTTTAAAAAAATAACAGAAAAACATAACAACCATCCATATCAAAGGACCTTTTGTGTTATATTTTGACAAACCTTTGGACTGACCTTGTAATTTTTCAAACCTAGGGACTGAAAGTGAAAGACCTAAGCAAAGTGAAAGACCTAAGCACAGTGACCTTTCATGTAATTAACTCTAGAATAATTTATAATTTAACTGAAAAGTTAATGGCCCATCCAAGTTGGGGACCAATTGTATTACGGTTTGCCAAACCTGTACTAGGGTTGTTCATGAGCCGAGCCGAATCGAGCGGACCTTTGCTCATGCTTGACTCGTTTCCAAAAAGAACCGAGATGATCGGCTCGTTTACAACCGAGAAAAAAATCGAGCAAGCATTTTTCGTGTGTTAAATTTTCAAGCAAGCATCGAGCGAGCACAAACAAGTGGCTAAGAATTTATACAACTCAACTATCTTGTGTGTCATACAATTTATATACTGCAGTAAATAAGGTTTAATTACTTAAAAAATCAGTCACATTTCATTACATAATATTTTCATAGATGACAATATGTTGTGGCTGACGATTAAGGTAAAGTTGTAACTGATAAGACAGAGAGCATATTGCAGAAAATGACGACGGTGAGAGCAGAAGATGCTCGAAAAAATATCTTTTAACGACTTAAGATTTCACTTTTATGCTTAATATATAATTCTTTGTTAGGTTGATTCATCAAGTATGCATAAATATAATTATATATTTTTATATAACGGGTCAAATCTACTAGAATGCTACGTATAAACTATATATACATATTAATTTGATCCAAACCGAACTGAGCAAACCTTTGCTCGTTCTTGGCTCATTTACAACCGACCAAAAACTCGAACGAGCATTTCTCAAGCAGAGTCCGAACAAACATCAAAGGACCATCGAGCGTCGAGCGGTTTGAACAACCCTACTATAGACCGACCTTGTAGTTTTTAAACCTGGAGACCGAAAGTGAAAACAAACCAAAACATAAGAACCTTATGTGTAATTAACTCTTATAATTATGTTTGATAAATTGTGATTTTGTAATTATTGTACATGTACTGAATTGTATTTGTCTATAAACAAGACTTTTGTTCATATTAAAGACTAATCAAACATTACATATAAAAGTTATGTTACATTGTACAAGCTAAATTATTATACCTATTTGCTTAATTCCTTTTCAAGCTCATCAAACTCCCAGTCACCTATCTCCTCCTCTGTGTACTCACGGTTAACTTTGCCAACTTCAGACTCCAGCACTGCTAGTTCCGCTTCTGGGTCTACGCCCTGGCCCTGATCACCCTTTGCAGTAGGTGACTTCATTTGCGGCTCATTTGCCAGGATCTGTGTCTGGGTCTGGGTCTGAGATGAGTCTGCTGTTTTTGGCTTTGGCTTTAATGATTCTACTGATTTGGTGCTTGTTTCAGCATCTAGTGGCTCCTCTTCTTGCTCAGGATTCTCAATTTCTAGTTTTGGCCTCTCGATTGAATTGAATTTCGCCCTCAGCTGTTCGATGTTTTCAAAAAGTTCTTTGATTCTTGTGTCTTCTTTTCTGTATGAAATGCATGCAAATATTTCAATTTCAAGAAGGCTAACCAATGATACCCCAAGCAGATTGGCATACTTTAATACCTGCTAGTATTCCCCTGTTGAGCATAGAACTGCTCTTTCATATTATCCACCACACTGAAGGTTGTAATGATCTGCAACAAGAAATAAACATTAGACTTAATTGGTACAAATAAATCAAACATTGAATTATTCATGATGTATCTCATACATAATTCAAAATGACTGCTTCTTGGGGTTTTCATTAACCGTCAAAACCGACTGAATCATCCAAACCGAAGCAAGTCAGGCGGTTTGGCAGGTTTGAGATTTATACAGTTTGGTTCACGGTCCTCTTTTGACAGGTCGGCAGTTTGGGAGTTCTGTTGGCGGTTTAGAACTTGAAACCGTCCATTTAATGTTTTTATTTACTTGGTTTTCATTTTTGGAATATGTAGTTATGTATATGTATTATATTTATGAATCATCTTTATTTTTTAAAAATTTTGAACTTATGAATTTGAAAGCCAAAAACAGTATTCAAACCGCCGAAAAGAATAGTTAACCACTAACTGGCCCATCCGAATGACCCACCAACCCGGCTGGTTTCGTTTGTCAAATTCCAAAACCATAGTTAATGGTTCGCCCAAAATTTTCTTCAAATCCGGTCAAAGAAGACGACAAACACCCCTGACTGCTACCTTAGCTTCATAGTCCAGATATTCCTCCTCAAGACTTCTTTGAGGATTTATCATCTTGGAATCTTCTTTATCCACATTGGACGGTGGATCCGACCTGAATCATGAAGAGATTTTGACTCAACTTATCACACATAAAAAAATAATAATACGTACACCTGCATGCGTGTATATTATTTACCCTTCACTAAAGCTCTTCAAGGTGTTGACATATTTCTCAATACGGTCAACAGAAGGCTTCAATCCTTCCTGTACAAGATAAAACAATAAATACCAAAAAATAACTTATTATTTTGACAAAGTTCTTCTAGAATGCTAAGTATACCTCGTAAGCTGAAAGCAACTTAGTGACCAAGTTCACAAAATAGCTCTCATGTTTTGCCAACTCATCACTTAAGAGATTAAATGAGATATTAATCACAGAAACACAAATTTTAAGGGATAAATAACATATTGCATAACATTCTAAAGCATGAAAACAAACCTGACTTGCTTCTCCTTTGTCTCTGTATTAGCACGCTGAAGAACCCAGGTATCATCTAGAAAATTGACCCAGGTATTCAGAACATTCACTTCTTGCTTACAGGAGTTAATGGATTTTAGTAGCTCGTCTTCCTATAAATAAACATATATCAGTAAGTTCTGCAAATTAAAATATATTATGCTTGAACTGGAGAATAGAAGAGATTAAGGGAAAGATATATAAATGTAAACTATATTAAATAGTAATGAGAATAACCTTTGTTTTCAAGTGTGCAACAAGTTGATCATTAGCTTCATAGAATTGATCCCTCTCTTCCCTAACATTCTGAAGCCGTCCATTGGCAGCTACCAATGAGATGTTCACCTAAAACATTTATTCCAATTATTAGCATATTTGTAAGTAAAGTGGAGCCAAAATGGTAAAAAAGAAGGGAGGTGCGAAGGGGGAGGGAGGGGCGGGTGAAGAAAGTTCAAGCAAAACGAGCATTTTTGTCAAAATAACAACTAAATGTTTCCAAAAGAAGAAAAAGATGTAACAAAATGATAAGGAAATAAATCAGAAGAAATAGCTCCCGTGACAGGAATATCCCGTGTAATTATAAAAGTTCATACTCGAGTATGAGAAAGAGAATCTCAGATGACACGCACCCTTTTCAATTCAGTTTCAAGGTCATTTCTCTGCTTTTCAAGGGCTGCAACCTCAGTCGCCAATTCCTATAGCAAAACCAAGAGATAAACACACATGTTTGAAATAAATATCTTCATTTTCAAATAGCATGATTAACAAAAATAGCCCATCTACCAAAGGTCACAAGGCTTGGAACAACTCAAAAGAATTAAACATGCACTATTCATCAAATGCATGGGCATATGAATGTGTCTGGTTTTTTTTTTGGGGGGAAGGGGGGGGGGGGG
>BJCM01005789.1:0-10431 GCA_018326385.1 Flaveria bidentis | reverse complement strand
TCCTTTTTGTCGCCGTCGTTCTTCCGGTCACCAGAGTTGTTTTGCCGGTTCAAACCGTCGGGGGTTCCTTGACCCATGATGGATTTATCGTATTTTATATGAAAATCGAAATGGGAAAATAGGTTTAATCTAATTACAGAATATTTTTTATCATTCCGCAGATGTTAAAAACAAACAATATTTTTCTTGCAGACTGCAGACGTTTGGTCTACCTCTTCTGCTGCAGATGTCTGCAGATGTGGTTTGCAGACGTTTTCCTGCAGAAAAAACAAACAACATATTTGTTTGCTTATCTTTGGTTTATTTAACTTAATTTATATTTATGTATAACCTTCCCGTTGATATTGTCGGTTTGTCACCTTTAGATATGGGTGAGTCAAGAGGTCATTAAATATAATTAACTTGTTAAAGTTGATTATGAGGTGAGAAAATGTTATTTATTTATTTACTTTTTACCAAATTAGAAAGAGTTTACTTACATATTTTTAAACAATATATTTAAACAAATTACTTTATATATAACTATAACTTTTTTTATACATTCCACTAATTAATTAACGGATCATTACATATAAGTAACATATATAAATGAAAATACCATCTAGTTCATGTTGTTTGATCTCAAACATTATTTGAGTTTGTGTATTAACTAGCAATTAAACCACTTAAAGAATTTAGACATGTAAACACCTCGTTATAAAACAAAAAACAAAAAATTTTAAATCACCAATCATAAATATCTTCTTTTACATTTTATTCAAATATAATAATAACAACTTAAAAAATTTGGAAAATTTTGTTCACTGAAGGGTTAAATATCTTCTTTTACCTAAAACCAACTATGCACATTTATATGGTTTGGTATGGGGTTTAGCTTTTTACTTTTTAGAGACCATATAAGCAAGTAACCCAACCCGAAGAACCCTAAACTCGAATGAAAAACAATGGCTATGAAGTTATGACTTATGAACCCTCTTTGTAACTTAAGTTTGTAGTATCACACGCATTTAAGTGATGATGCATCTTATCGTTTGAAGATTCAACAGTTTGACACACATAAAAACAAGTTAATCAACAGACTACAAGTTACGATTTGTAAATCTTCTCAAAAGTCGGTGTAACAGACATCATTTATGTTACACAACGTATTTATGTATCGTTATTTTAACACAGTCTAATTAAACCCGAACCCAACTAAGGATAAACTTGATTAAAACCGAATCACGAAACTCAAGCCTGATTACACAACCCGAAGAGTCCCACTTTTTCATGGACTAATCATGTAAAACTAAAAATAAAAGGACTTAATCACATGTATTTAATTACTCAAAGGATCATTTGACTAACTGACTTCTTCCTACAAGAAATTTCAAAGTCAAAGCAGTGTATAGAATTAGAACGGTCAGAGATTCACAACTCATCATCCCCTTCAAATTCTTCAATTTTCGTATGTAATTTCGAAACAATAATCAATCTTCTTCTCTTTGGATCTGTTTATTAATCATCAATCTGATCTTCATCTTCGTCGTGTTGTTTTGATTATTAGTTATTATGAATAGTAATCCCGCTACGCCGATGAACGCACACGCTCCGTCGTCAAGCGCCGGTGGCGCCGGATCGCCGGATTCAAATGCTCCGAGGAGGAATTCAAAGCGACCGAAATGTATATCCTCTTTGATCCTTGATGATTTTAGTGTTTTACTGTTATTTTGATGGATACTCGAGTGATAGATCATAGATCAGATGCTGTTGAGTACTTTTCGCTAGTTGATTTGATACTTTTATGTGTTGTTTCCTGATTTTTATAATCTCGAAGTTTGCGATAGACGTGATTTATCCTGGCTTTAGGGTTTGTTTAGTTGATCCAGCGCATATATGTGATTATTGATGGTGATTGAGCTTTTAAGAACCTTATAAACCCTAGTTTATTGAAAAAGGAGATAGTAGAGAAGTTTTACCATCTTGATCCAGCTAGGAGATACCAGAGGGCTTAATGTCATGGGCTCGTGTAGTTGTGTGTATTGAGGCTCGCGGTGGTGCTTTAGTTGCTCCAGGACTTGTCTTTTCGTTCCGTTTGTTGATATGAGTTGATAGTTTCGTCGTAACATGAACTCAACAGGGGAGTGATTCTAACTCCTGGCGTAAGGGAAGTGCAAAAGGTTCTGATGTACGCCTTTGATTATTCGTTGAGGCACTCCTGAAAGATATTCAGGAGTAGATTTAGGACAATTTGAGTAGATGTGATTTCAAAATTTAGCATGTCGCATTGGGGTAATAATTTAGGCTAGGTATACTTTACCTTGAATCTGTGTCTATTGATGAACAGTTTTGGGTTGTTATTATGACTATGCTTTCTTGCCCAGCGCTCTATGTTGCTTGAGGACCATTCACTTCGTTCTGCTTATTGATATGTGTCCCTGGTTTTGTTTTGTCATGGGTTCGTTAGGGGAGTGACCTCAACTCCCAGCTTGCGCGACAAGGGAAATGCAAGCACTTCTGATGTACACCTTAAATTATTGTTGAGACACTTATGAAGGATATCAGGTTTAGCTTGAGCACAATTTGAGTAGATGCAATCTTCAAACATTTGGCATCTTACGTTAGGGTATTAGTTTAGGCTGGGTATACTTTGAATTTTTCAATATGCATAGATTGTTGTAACTGTTTAGGGTTTGTTATTCTGATTATGCATTCTTGGCATTGCTGTATGTACAAGTGTGATGTTTTTGTTTGTGATTTATGCATTATATGGGTGCATATGCTAATTATGATTAATTTTTCATGTATTTTTAGATTCTAGGTTTACACAACAAGAACTTCCAGCTTGCAAGCCAATTCTTACACCGAAATGGGTATGTATCTTTGTTTCATCATGCTTAGTCATTGACTTATTAAGAAGCAACAAGCTATAATTTTTTTCTATGTAATCTGCTGCAGGTGATTTCAGCATTCATGCTTGTGACAATTGTCTTCATACCTATAGGACTTGCTTCCCTCTTTGCTTCTCGTGATGTATGATTAAAACCGTCTTAATTAACTAAATTCATGAACTTCACTTTTCTTGCTTGTAACAGTTTATAATTTTGGATTTGTTTTGTTCAAGTAGGTAGTTGAAATTATTGACCGGTACGATAATGCTTGCGTACAAGGTTCAAAAAGCCAAAAGGTCCAACATATACAATCTGAGACAACAAATAAAACCTGCGTCAGAAGCTTAACAGTAAGTTTTAAATCAGCTACTTTCCAAATGTATTGATTAGAAACAGATGCAATTTAATTTCAACATTTAAACTTTCAATTACTTTGCAATAGTTTCTTCAATGGGTTTTTGTGGTCACTCCAAAGAACAGAAATTTTTTTTCTACATTTAATGTTTTCACAATTGGATTTATTTTAGGTCAAAAAGAAAATGAAGCAGCCTATTTATGTCTATTATCAGCTCGACAATTACTATCAGAATCACCGCAGGTAATAACATTTTCATTTTCATTTCCATCGTATATTTTTCGTTGAGTTAAAACACAAACTTTCTTCATGTAAAACTAAGCACACAAAATCTACTTTTGCAGGTATGTCAAGAGCCGAAGTGATCCGCAATTGAGAAATCGTGGTGATGAGAATGACACAAGTACATGTAAGCCTGAAAATGAAGCAAATGGGATGACGATAGTGCCATGTGGACTTGTAGCCTGGAGTTTGTTCAATGACACCTATAGCTTCACCACGAGTAACAACAGCCAATTAACCATAAACAAGCGGCACATTTCATGGAAGAGTGACAGGGATGAAAAGTTTGGCAGTAATGTCTTCCCTAAAAATTTCCAAAACAATAGTCTTATTGGTGGTGGTCATCTCAACGAGTCTATCCCGGTAAGTCACTTAAGTCTTAACCACGATAGAATTTACATTCATTTCTATTTAATAAGTGAAAATATCTAATCATAAGCTTTGTTTTGTGGGATTGGTTTGTTTTGATAGTTAAGTGAGCAAGAAGACCTTATTGTTTGGATGCGAACTGCAGCTCTCCCAACGTTTAGAAAACTATATGGGAAAATTGAGGTGGACATTGAGGCAGGCGAGACAATAAATGTGGTATTGGAGAACCGTTACAACACTTACAGTTTCAGTGGCAAGAAGAAACTTGTGCTTTCAACTACCAGCTGGCTTGGGGGCAAAAATAACTTTATGGGCATCGCTTATTTGGCAGTTGGTGGCTTGTGCTTCTTACTAGCTACCGCTTTTACTATCATATATTTAGTTAAGCCAAGGTAAATAAACTTTTCATTGTGTTTAGTGATTCTTATACACAATCAGTTTAATTTCTGGCAAAAACTTGTCTTAAAAAATATAATGAATAAACATGTTTAACCCAACACGACTTTTTTTTAGCTAAATATAAATCGCAGTTCAAAGTGAACCTGGCTTGAACTCGTTTAGTCTAAACCCAAACTTGCGAAGTTGGTGTTTGTTCGTTTCGTGGCAGCGATCACACCCATACATAAAATAACTTACTGCTTCTCTTATATGATAAACTAATTCTGCTGTCACTTTTATTCTAGGCATCTTGGAGATCCAACTTATTTGTCATGGAACCGGAACCCAGGTGGTCACTAATGTGTGATTGTGCAAATATGAAGCAAGTTTAAAGGGGTCCTTTTGTCGTGTATGTATTTGATCTCCTTACATGTTGTGTAGATTTAGTAAAATTATTTATTCGTTGCTTGATAGTTTATGTATCGACTCGAGATAAGACTTCTTTTTGTATGTTTGACCACATAATGACTGTTACGGTTACACGTTTAATGAATATGTTATGCACTTATACCCTTGAAAAACATGTATTGCTATTATTGGGTAGACAATAATATTTACTGCTCATAACATCCATTGCATTTATTTGAAATACATAGTAACAGATATATGCATACACAAAATCCCAAATCATTTTATGAGATACGAACGTAATCTGTTTCTATTTCAGTTAGTTACTTACAAAAACTTGTCATTAGCCATGTAAAAGAATTTCCCAGTTAGAAGTAGATGAAATGGCACCCATCATAACCTGTTAACAGAAATCATAATATTTAGTAAAAAAAAAGAGTCAAAATTTGGATGTGGTGTGTGTGTGTGGTACTGTGATTTTTTTTTTGAAGAGGGGGGGGGGGGGGGTGGGGGGGGGGGGGGGGGAGGCTTTGGTTTTATAGGCTTACTTGGATCAACAGTGACCAGCATGGCAGAACCGCCGAATTCACAGGTGCCGCCAGCCACTTTGGTTCTTTGCCAGTAGCTATTGAACGCATAAGAAGCATGCGCAAACAATGTGTCAGGCTGAAAACAGTCCCCGTTTGGCTGCAGTGGTTCACAGTCGGCTCCAGAACCACATGCGTAGTTCATGGCTTCTTGAATGATTGGATCTGGGACAGATGGTTTAGCCACACACCATAGTGCAGACCCTGGCTCATGATGAGGTGGTGGCGGTCCGTTTGGTGGAGGGTACACAATTGGTGGCTTGAATACAGGTGGTGCAGGTATGAACCCTGTAGGTGAAGGAAACGAGGAAGTTGGTGGACTTGGTTCTGAGCTATAAGGTGGGCTCAGACCAGGGCTGGGTTCATAACTATAAGGCGGGCTTAGACCTGTGCCGGGTTGATACGTGGCAGGTGAACCGGGGTTTGCACTAACGGGTGGTGTGTAAGGTGTACCATAAGAAGAAGGTGGCGTGGGGTAGGTGGGGTAGGAGGAAGATGATGCAGGTGGTGTGGGATAAGAGGAAGATGATGCAGGTGGTGTGGGATAAGATGAAGACGATGCAGGTGGTGTGGGATAAGAGTAAGACGATGCAGGTGGTGTGGGATAAGAGGAAGATGCAGGCGGTGATGGGTAACTAGACCCGTAAGGGTTTGATCCTGACACCAGTGAAGGTGGTGGCAGAGTGGTGGTGGAAGGCGGAGAACCACCAGGTGGATTGTCGCAATAAGCTTCAGGTAAAGCAGGTGGCAGCGGCATGTAATCTTCAAGATGATTCAGAACATGATATCTCTGTAACGAAGTCAACTTCAAAGTCAACGCTCCAGGTAATCTTGCATCTGCACATACACATGCATTATCAATCAACATTATAGATAAAAACCATTCGCATATAGCATATCAGTAACCATAATACGAACTTGATGGTGAGGCGAAGACATGATAAGAAGAAATGATGAATGCAAAGAGAAATCCTAGTAACCGATAGTTCATCTTCATTAGTGTCATCTTCATACACATGCATATCATACAACTCGTGTGTATATATACGTGTGTGTGTGTGTGTGTTTAAGGTAGAAACAAGGTCGGGTGTGTGCGGTTCCCGGGGGAAGGTGGTATGATACTTAGGAGATGGTGGTGGAGATTGTTACATCAGAGATTCTTGGCTTAAGAAAGGATAAAAGCACCCTGAATATATAAATTTGGAAAGTATGTTATTTTGCTTTCTTTCTACTCAAAGCTGAGTAGCATGTAGTATATGTCACCACCACCTTCACACATGTTTGATGAAATGGTTTTGGAATCTTTGATCACTGGTTCAAAGTGATCTAATGTTATGATCACACTTACTCTTATTTTAACTGAAATTAAGGCGAACCGGATTATATTTGAATTTTACCCTACTAAATGAGTTGAAAGCTGTCTGCAGTCTATATTCAAATGCTTAAAACCCTTTGAATCACTTGATTCGAAGATTTAGATTATTTAGTTTGTAGTTTTAGTTTGAGCAGAGTTTTTACGTAAGCAGTCTCGTTATCTTTTGAAATATATGTTTGTCCTCGTTTTGTTCTTTAGAGACCTTGTTAGTTGAGCGTCACTTGTTGGGTATGTATGTTTGTTTGGTTTGTAACTTTTGTAATCATACTTAATATATTCGTTATTTATTAAATTGAAAAAATGAATGAAAAATGTTCAATGTTTTAACCTGATCTTTTAATCGAGTGGTTCAACCTATTCTGCTCTATCATAAATCTTCAAATATCGCATTCGAATTGGATATTTTAACATATTGTTATAAAATAAATTGTAGCATGTGAAGATAAATAAATCTATATTATAAAACACTCATGTTTACTTTTATAAAGATTTACTTTGAAAAAAAAGTAACTACTTTCTTTGATTTTACAAAATTCATAGCTAAAGCGTTTATACAAAAGCATTGAGTTCATGACATAATTATATTAAACAAGTGGGGACACATACATATAAATACGTGATTTGTACAAGGTTTTTCAAAATGTTTGCTTCACTTAATACTTAGGCCGCGACATATGTAACTATCTACCCATGTACTTTTTCTTGAAAATGTTTTCAACTAAAAAATGTTAGTGTTGATGCTAAGTGAATTCATCATCATAACATAATACGGTTAACCTAAATCCAAATAGTAATTTAAAAAAAATATGTATCGACTTAAATGGATGTATGGTGTGCTGGATATACAGTACGTTTCACTTATTCAACTCTATAAAAATGTTTACATGAACGTATAGAAGTTTTTATAAGGCCGTTTACTCTCAAAATTGACATGTCCCTTTTTGGCGTATAATCCTTCCAAATCAACTTACGGTACACAAATGTGCTTAGCATTTCATATATTTACTTTTTAAACAAAGTTTGTTTGGATTAAACCTTTTAATCATCAAAGAAAATCTTGACCCTTTGAAATAGTTCAAGTTTTGTTTTTTTCATCCAAATGGGTCAGTTTACTTAAACAACATTTCTGAGGCTAATATATTTGTGAAACTTGTATTCTCACATCATCGTGTGATGTCCTATGATATCAATCAGGAGATTTCACTTATTTACATGTCACAATTCAACTTGCTTATTTATAAGCTTAATTACACAAATTTCATACCACCTATAAGTATTACTAGTTTCATAAATCAAAAGAATCGCTTCAATACATGTTATATTCTAGTAACCGTGATCATAATGAAATCAAAAAGTTTGAAATATGATGAACTAACTTTCGTTGTTGAAGTTCCTACCTATTGAACTTTGTTGATATCTCTTTGGCCTTTTAAAAGTGAACTGACCATAAGAATCCAAGTTTGTATATAATTACATAATCACTTTTGTAATGTTGTAAAGTTCACTACTTTAATCCTCACTCCAACTTAGAATTCAAATTCTGAAGAGTTGGGAATCATTGCTTATTAATAAATATAAACATTTTGATTCATTGGTTCATGTTCCGAGTGTTAATCGGTCTGAATATTTTATTTTCATAATTCACTATACCATTTTTTAACGACAAATGTACGACCCTGCTTCGGATGTTAATCAGGCTCACATATCCGTTTCCCAGCCAAAAACCGCATCCCCAACCTCCTCGGAGGAAACTCATTGCTGAGAAAACCCCCTGCCTCAACTCTAAACATTTTTGCTCAAAGTGAGACTTGAACTCATGATCTTCATTTTATTTACATATTAGTTTTAACACATCAGTGTTGATGTATTTGCACTATTAATACTTTAGTTAATCAAATATTTCATGACATCAATTTGGCATTTTAAGACGAAAATGGCAACGAACACCATTCCTCATAAACCATGATTTTAAGCCTTTTACCTCTTGATTCCAACATGTTTCACTGGTTCTTTTTGATAATTATTTAACCATACTTAGTGATTATAACACCATTTTGCAAGAAACTCCATTATTAGTTAAAAGTAATCACAGTCAGTAAAAACATTTCATACCTTAACTCGATTTAAACCCAATATACAAAGTTTATGAATTCTAGTAGTTTATATACTTCACTAGTGATGTTCTTATGTCTCTAGATAACCATTATATAAAGATTTCTAGAATTTGGGTTTTAGGGTTAATATTCATTAAACTTAATCTATCTATTCTAATAAAAGAAGGTTTTTGGAGGCCACATAATACAATTCTAGTGCTCTTAAATTTTATTTTTTCACTTACCTCTCCTAATTAATATCACATTAACTACAAATGAGATTATTTAAATTTTTTCATATTAAAATATATTTTATTAAATTAAAAAAGAGATCTTTCTACAAATGCAATTTGTAAGGAAATGAATTTTTATAAAATAAAAAAATATTCAAAAAATATCAAACTTTTACAAAACACAATATATATTAAAACCTGTGACGTTTTAAACAAAATCTTACAAAAAAAAAAGTAAAAAAATTTCAAAGTTATAATAAAAAAGTTATTAAAAATGACACTTTTTAAAAGCCGGTTTGTTTTGAAACAATTTGTTTTTGAAAAAGACAAAAAAAAACATTAAACAAAAGTTAAAAAAATCATATCATTTTTTATCACTCGTACATAATGTCAATCATATTTTATATCAAAAGATCGTTTTATATAATTCATTAATTTTTATTAATAACTATTTAATATTTTATTTATTCAACTTGTATAATAGACGTGTATTAACCTAATTACCTATAATACTAGATTGCATGATATCATTGAGTTCTATTAAAGTCTATCCATCAATTATGATAGTGCTAAGTTAGTAATTACCATAATCAACAAAAATTTATGAAAATTCAACCTTACACATGAGGTCATGAGGTGACCATTTTTGCAACAAGTTAATGGAATTAGGGCTAAGAAAGCTCACCAAAGAACACTTGGAGATTTCTAATAGTTTGGATGACTAGTAAGCACCTAATGATAAAAAAATTTAACTACAATTTGATGTATACATCATATTATAACGATGACGCTCTTCATTGACTACCTTCCTTCAATTTTCATAAAAGAATCTCGCTTTCCTTTAAATGTTCCACTTAAACTTTTAAAACCTTACAATGCACATTTGAGACTATTAGAATTATAATTAATCAAATTACTTCATTAATTGACAAGCCATGTTTAAATTAGAATCAACAAAACCATGTTTAAGTTACAATCAACAATCTTATCCGTTTTGACATATTTTAAATATCCTTTCCAATACATTGATTCAATGTTTCTAAACACTTTTAATAGTGTTATTTCCCAATATTTTGATGTCACGTATTCATACACATCAATTTTTAATAACTCTATGTTGTGTTTTTATAATTCCATTCTACTCACATGCAAGCCTTGTTAATTTTTCAAATTGAACACATGCAACACGTTTTAAAACATGATTTCTTATATTTCTAAATTATTAAAGGTGATAAGACTAGTTTAGTGAAAAACACATGTTTTTTTTAGCCTAAGACTAAGGTTGATAGTGAGCAAAACGGAAAACATACATTTCTTGTAAGCAAAATCGAGTTCAATTTAAGTATAAATATATGATAATTATGTTATCAGAAATATGTTCATCAACAAAAATAAAAATTGAAAGTGACTTCAATAAAATTGTCAATAATAAATAATAAACTAGTATCGGCCAGTGGAATTGTATATTAACTCATTTTAAA
>BJCM01005787.1:0-10467 GCA_018326385.1 Flaveria bidentis | reverse complement strand
TTGCCAATGGGGTGAGCGGCCCTGTTGCCGCAAGCCTAGAAATATGCAATCCGTGAGGTTGCCAATGGGGTGAGCGGCCCTGTTGCCGCAAGCCTAGAAATATGCAATCCGTGAGATTGCCAATGGGGTGAGCGGCCCTGTTGCCGCAAGCCTAGAAAAAGATAATGATAAAATGAAGAACGAATGAAAGATAAATAAAGCTATACCTTGTTGTATGCATGATGTGTGCTCACGTAATGAGGTCTTAAAGGGGAAGAATTTTATGAAAAGAGTATTTTCATATTTATAAAATGCTCAAGGTATTTTAATGCTTTTAAAACTAGAACTCACTCAGCAACGCTGACTTTTATACATTTTCAGTTGGCAGGTAGTTAGTTGCTGGGAATGGCACGTGGGGAGAGCTACTTGGAGTGGGCAAGACTGACATCCATTTTTTTGACAAGAAATCATTGTTGTTTGTAATGCAGATTAAACCCTTCTTTGTAAATGGATTAAACTAAGGCGTATTGTTGACATCAGTGTTTATAATGAGTTGAAAAGTTTTTGTTAAAGTTAAATTCCGCTGCTTAAATTGGTACGCTTGTAAAGTTTTATATAATCACCATGGTGAATGACCAATTGTGAGGCCTCCGGAAACGGGGCGTTACATAAATACATATAACAAATTATGCAACATATATAACAATGAGCTACTATTGAACACAATAAACAGAAAAACACAATAAGCTGACATATTTGATATAATAAATAAAATATGTTCCTTTAAAATAATAAAATGACAAGTTTCAGAGCCATAATGTTCTTTAGATTTTTTAAATTAAATAACATTTTTATTTTACCTAATCATATTATATGGTATGAAATCCAATCTCTCATAATGAATTCAATTAGAAATTTGTTAGATTTCAATTTTAATGTAAAACATTATACTAGCACTTATTTATTTTATTAATTTAAAGATGGTACATAGTTCAATTCTATAAAAAATTTTGAATTAAATAAAAAGGTTGAGTCATTTTAAAAAGTGGGGGAAAATAAAAATGTGTGAGAATGATTAATATTCATGAGATAAAATATTTAAAGCTTTAAATATTTTAGTTAAAGCTTTAAATAATAGACCAAATGTATTTTAGTCTAAGTCACATTTTTTATTTTTAACTTTTTTGAAACGCTCGTAACTTTTACATAAAATATTATTTTCTAAAAACCTATACAATAAAACAAGAGGTTTTTTATCTTTAAAACGCATATAATATTAAGGTTAATTATTTCAGCTCATTATGTAATATTCGTCAGATCATTGTGTAATATCAGGTCATTGTGTAATATTCATCAGATCATTGTATCTAATGCTAATCATTATGTTTTTCTAAATAATAATTTTTAAATAACACAATGCGGAAAATATATTTTTTCTATGTTTTTCAATTTATTGTATAATCTTAATTAGGATATCGTGTAATACTTGTCAAAAAGTTTATTGTGTCTAATGCTAATTATCGAGTCTAGTACTTGTTATTATGTTATCTATTGTGCCTAAAGTTGATTAATGTGTAATGCATTATGTTTTTTATGATTTTTGAAGCAATGCTAAAAAATATTTTTTTTATATTTCAGTTTATTGTGTAATCCTCATAAGGTAACTGTGTATCCTCGTTAATTCAGAAGATTACATAATTACATGGCGAAGTTACACAATAAGTTAAAAACGTGAAGGAAAAAAACTTTATTTTTTCTATCAACACTATATGCGTTATAAAAATAAAAGTTGTTCATCTTTAAAGTGTAATTTTCTTTAAAAAATGCCGTATGTAAAAGTTACGAATATTTAATAAATGTGAAACTTGAGAAAGAAAAACATTACTAATTTTAGCCTCAACCTAATACTAATAAAAAAACAAATGTCAACATATTAATCTTGCTTACACTTTTTAGCTTTTAAAAACTTTTAATTGAACCCTTCTCTAATTTAAGATACCAAATTAAACTGACAATTTTTATAGAAATATATTTAAAGTTTTTACTTTAAACTAAGAATTATATTAAAATTAAGATCTGTGTTCTATAATAAAAAAATAGCCATGAATAATTGTCATTTTACTTATCGAATGTAGCTCCTTTCCAAAATATGTTACAAAGGATATATAATAAAAGTTTACAAAAACAAGGAAAGAAATATGTAAATTTGAATTGAAGATTACTAACGTTTTACCATAAACAATTTTTTTATTAAATTGATACTTTATAATAAATATTATAATAAGTTACTTTTGACTAAAAATAGTAGTTCAAACAAATACATTAAATTTAATATATAAAACCAATATTTTAAATTGACACTTGTTAGAACCTTAACACAAACATACATTTTATTTCCTACAAATAATTGGCCAAACACTACGACCCTCGAAACATAGGGATGATTTAAATAAGCTAATGTGACCTAAACTCTTTTCAACATTAAATATAAATAAAAAGTATGTTGGAAAATGAGTGTTGGGATTTTAATAGTGAGAGTAACATGATCAAATCATAACAAAATCAATGTTCAAATAAATTAAAAGCTTCCGTGTACATAAATTGCACTTGAAATAATTAAAGAGTGGTTGATTGAATTATTAGCCTTTAGATTTTGAGAAAACACATTTATTAGTTATAAGAGAATGTTAAGTTGTACTTACCAAACTAATACAATAATTGTATGTTTGCATCATTCTTTACATCTATAATTATCACTAGCTAGTTAATAGTAATTTTTTATAAGTTTTATAACATTGTTTCAATATACCAAACTTATTTATGGAAGAGTCGATTAAACTTAACTACAAGACAATATTTCAGATAAGTCGATCGACTATAATTTATGAAAGTAAAGAAAAGGGCATATTTTTGGCTTATCTATTTATTAACTAATCATTTATTTTAAAAGATTGGTTACATAATTATTCTATAAATTTACTCTAGCTTGATTTAGACGCTTAAATTAATATTCAAATTCATTTGACCAAACGACATTTTCAATAAAACAAACTCAAATATTTTGAAGTAGTGTAAGTTTACATGATAGTAAATAACTATATAACATACATTTATATACATTTGTTCAATAAAGCTAACATGAAGAGATTTTGACCTGAAAATATAAACAAACACAGGGTATTGAAAATCTAAATAAGAACATATATCTTGAAATACACACATTTGCTTATTTTTATATTTGCCAGAATGAATTAATATAGAATATTTGTAGTTACAAGTGGTAAATCACTAAATAACGAGTATATCAATATGTTCATAACAATTGGGAATACAAATGATGAGTACAGTAATCAGGAAATTGTTTATAACATTATTAAAAAAAGTGTTATGGTTTTTGATCATTCACATGATTTGATTATCATTATCATGCATGGTTCTTGGGGTTAGCTAACTAGCTAGCTAGGGTTTCTTTATTACTTTTAATCTCCTTGCATATGCTAACAATATTGATAGTAGATTAAGTACAAGTTTTCATGCATAAAAAAATGGATTGTGAGTAGAAGGTACAACCATTGTAGCATGAGGGCTATCTATCTTTATTCTCCTGTGCTCTTTAGATTGTACCACTTGCATTGATTGTTGTACCCCAAACTCTCCTAGCATGGTGGTGGATTAGAGTACACATTTTCATGAGGAAATTGAAAATAGGGTTGCATGGAAAACTGGTTTTGAGTAAAAGGTACAACCAATGAAGCATGAGGGATGATTGAACTTGTACCACCTGCATTGACAGTTGTACTATTTTGCCCTAATTTCTCCAATGCCTTAACTTGTGATCTCAAAAACTTAAGATAATTAGCAGCCTCATCAAGCATTGATGCTGTGTCTAATTTGTTCCCACCAGGGACCAGTTTCTGCAAAACCCTAATTCTTTCGCTTATTTTCTCTCGTCGCTGTCGTGCCGCCACAGTCTGAGGATCACTCGAGATCCTCACATTCTTTCTTTTCGGTCTCTCCACCGCGGGCTCCGCCCCAAAACTAATCGGCCGGAAAGCCGCTTCTCTGTATATCATTTCCTTCATCTGCGCAATCACCTCGGTATCCGTTTCCAGATTCCCTGGATTCTGGAAATTAATGTTTGATGAAGCAGGTTGACCCGAACACGACCTGGATCTCTTCGATTTATAAACCCGGTCATTGTCAAAAACCACCCCGACCCCGCTAATCGCCCGTTTCCCCGACGTGCATTGGGAAACATTACAGTCTTCATCACCGGAGGAAACACCACTAAGGTTAATATTATTATAATCTCCGGCAACAAAGTTGTTAGGAAACAAACTCTTGATTCCATCTGACCCATCATCGGTGGTGCTATTAAGTAAGCATTCGAGCGAAGTGTCGCCATCATCAGCGTTGTTGTTGTTGTTGTTGGTGGTGGTGGTGGTGGTGGTGGTGGAAGTGGAGTCTTGAATCTCTAGAAAGGGGTTACTGCAAATGAAATCAGCTGCTGCAATGGCTTGATCTGCCCAATTGGAAGGTGATAACTGGTGGGTTGGATTCAAGAACATGTTTTCTGAATCAAAATCGAAGCTTTGTTCTTGATTATGATAATCTTGGAGATTGTACCATGAGAACTGCAAATCATCCATGACTTAGTGGTTCTTGATAATCAGAAGGCGGATCAAGAAGAGATGAAACTGTGTTGTTGCCAACTTTGACAAAGTTTCGAAGACACCGTCTTTCTAGGATATTCATATGATGAAATATATTATAGTAGCAGCTTATATATATACACAAACATATACATTGTATTATATTATATATATATATATATATATATATATATATATATCTTTTGTGTTTTGGGAGAGAGAGAGAGAGAAAGAGGCACATGGAGAGACGCACGCACAAGGAAAGACAAGTACAACAAATGTTTAGTTTGAAACAAAAACAGAAGTTGAAACTTGAAAGGTAGGGACTCATTTCAAAAAGATAAGGTCCCAACCCAATTATTTTTAGCCATTTACTTTGATATTTATGTATGTATACTTATTATTATTTCCTATGTTCAATTTCCATTCTATACTAATTTATACAATCGTGTATTGCATGGTTTTTATAAAGAAAAACAATATAATTAATAATTCTATTAATGTTTTTCATAAATGAAATCACTCATTATAAATAACTAAAAAGTAATGTCATATTTTTCACATTCCAAAATACCTTTTATATACAACATTTTGATGTTTTATTTGTAATTTTATCATCTTTATCAATGATTAAGTGTTTTACTTTGTCATTACTTTTAAAATTGAATAATGACACATACTGCTGATAATGTGTAAAAACTTGTTTTTTTAAAACAGATAGTGACTGTCTATGAAGCAAAACATACAGCTACTAGAAAATTTCTTTGGTGCAATTTAAAAGGAATCATTAAGGAAGGGGATTCAATGGAAATGAGGTTTTCACAAACAATATAAAGGTTTTCTAAATCGGGTCACATGAGATTTGCGTGTCTGCATGTGGGTCTAATATATACATGTGTGTTGGCTTAGACGGAAAAATTAACGAGATAAGACACCAGAGAGTATCATGTGTAATTATATCACTACCAAACTGCTATGTGTTCATCTACTTCGTTGTCATAGTCCCGGTTTTCATCGAGGCAACTCGAAATGTGATCCCCAGCAGGTTTTTAGGCCGAAGTGCTTAGAGAACTTTAATATAACTTGAGGGTACTGTCTCTATAAAGAGAAGACATGCACATAGAAGATTTTTGATACAAGTAAGTATTCTTAAAATTTTAAAAATATTTCAGCTTAATAAAGCTTATTATAAACATAAGCTTATTAGAGCATCACCAATAGAAAACATTAAACCCAACTAAAAACATACCTAGTCATCTAATATATCAAAAAAACATCAAATCTTTAAATCCTTAAAAAATCCCCACAATAACAAAACTTAAAAACATTACCATATTAACACCATATTTTTTTATTTTTAACCATTCATTTATTCTCTCTCTAATATTTTATATATATATATAATACACATAAGATCCTACACAACTCATTTTTTTTAGTTTATGAGAAAGAACTTTTGTTTCAAAAACATCCACCTCCAATGGCAAAAAAAACTTGATAAATATCCATATGGTTGTTTTTGTAATATGAAAACCATCCATTGGAGATGGTCTTCATTTGATAAGCTTAAATCTCTTTAATAGTTTGATAAGTGTGAAGGAGCAAACTATTTAGTTTTTGAAATCCCAAGATTTAGATTTTGTTAGACTTTATTTTTTGCCCATATTTTAATCTGTTTATGTTTTGTGACTCATTCGACTTTTGACTTCTTTTTATAGTCATGTAAACAGTGGGAGAAGATCAATTTTGAAGTTTATTAAAAAGAATATTTTTTTCTCTATCACAGTATGTGTTTGTGTGTGAAAACTCTTATTATTGGTATTTTTTGTGAATCAACGATAGTTAAAAGAGTTATTGCTATTATTTTTTATGAATCAACAAACCAGTTCAATTATCATCTTTTATTTCCGCCTACATGATCATCACGTTTTTTTCTTTCTGTTTTTTTAACCTAAACTTATAATAGTTTTTTCACCAAATCCCCACCTTAGATTTACATGTGTGTGAGAGAGAGTGTATCAATCCAAGTGTGTGGTTACATGGGACGGGGACTAATATTGCGATTAAACGTGGAACAATTGGAATGAAGAATATTCTGAGCAAGTACACATGCATAATATATATGTAATTAGAAAATGCATGTTAATGAAAAGTTGTTAAAAAGATAACAAGTAATGCGTATATTAAATATATCAAGTGAAGTGAAATCATGAATAAAGCTGCAAAACTACTTTAGGAGGTGTATTTCATGCGCTCTGTAAAGTATCCATGACTAGTGAAAACTGTGACTTAGAGTTGAGCACTCAGTCTCGTTGCCAGAAACCACTTTCTGATTTCAACTTTTAATCATACTTTCATCATAATCGTATTTATTAATAGTCAATTATTAATTAATGTCTCGCTTTTATAAATTACTATTTTTATTTTTCTAACAGCTACACTTTATTTTGAGTATTGACTCAATCTTAATTTTTATTTTTCTTTAAAGATCATTTGATTTTTACAATTTGTATTTAAGTCTTTAACTAAATTTGTATGTAGTTGCATTCATTTTTAGCTTTTATAACTCAGTTTTAATTTACTCTATTACTCTTTAGAAAAGTTTGCTTCTTATTTCATTATTTTAAAAGTCAGTCCGGTTAAATGCCAGAATTCATTTGTATTATTAGTCCAATATATCATGATCTATTAGAAGTATAAAAAGAAAAAAAGATTAAAAAAAAACAACAGATTGATTATTATTATTAAATTAACTGCTTAATTACTTACCGATCTATTGATCGACCACAAACCTAATAATGTCATAATAATTTATAATTAAAATATTGTGTGTAATTAATTTGAATACAAAAACATATACTACTTTATCTTAATTAAGGTAGATTTGTTTTTTCGTAAAATCTAAAGCATGTAGCAAACATATAGCAAACATAACGCGTAGACTATAAAAAAGAAAGTTGAAATGCGCTTTTACCATTGTTTGGTTGATTCATATGTAGGCGCTCCAAAAGAACTTCACCACTGCCAGTTAAACGTACAAATCGGTAAAACTACCATGAATCCGACTGTTAGAACATTGATAATTTACATTGACATTAAATTAATAAATCTTTTTGAGGTTTCAGATATCCGCCCCACATGCTGCCCATGACTACAGCTCAATGAATGGGTTTCCATTTGAAATTTTCTAAGATTGCAGCTTCAATTCTCATTGTCAACTTGTTTTACTATTTTTCTCAATTTATAAATTTATAAGGACAAATAACTTTGTTTCTATAGAAGAAAATATACGAAAAGAACCAAATATGTTATTTAATATTACACGGAAATTTCTGTTAGAGACCATATCATTATGAATGGACATGTTTACTTTATTATTCTATTTTTTTCCACTTTTTTAAATGTAAAAATTATTAATAAATTAGAGTTCGTTAGAAATAATAAAATATATAAGCTTGTAAATGTTGACTAGTTGTTTCATAAAAAGTTAAAGTTGACCGCAGATTGCAACAAATTAAAATCACCTTCAAATCATAAACAAAGAGACGTTCAAGTATCATATATGCTATAAAATTTAGAAAGAACGTACCCAATGCTTAAATTGGCTCCCCTTTGCGTATTAGAGTTGAAAAGTATCGTATTGCTTCGTAATTTAGTGTAAAGAGCTTAACACTATCAAACTAAATAAAATCTTGTACCACAACTTTTAAATTGTTATCTTCATAGTAAGACGATAAATTATTGATTATTTCATTTGCTTAAACCTGATTTCTGGCTATGGAACGATTATTTGATCATAAAACATACAAACGGTGAACAAAACAAGTAGATTCCTATGTCGGGGTGCTCATTATTTGAATCTTATTAGAATAGTGCTAAAATTCGACTCGAAACAAATTCGAATTTTTGTTAATTCGATTCAACTAATCAAGTCGAATGAGAATTGAATTCGATTCTAACTTTGATTCGAATTTGATTTGGAAAAGGAATATATGTGTATAATTATGTTTTGTATATAGTATTTATAATTTTATTGTTTTTGAAAGTGGGTTTGGGCAATGTCTAATATTTTTTTTATTATTTTATTGGCTAATTAAGTAGGGTAAAGTTATAGCAAAAAAAGTATCTAATCTAAGAAGTTTAAAAAAGATTGTAGGGTAGCACGTGTTCTTTTATTGTTTTAATGATGATGAGATTTTGATCACTGTATTAAATACATTAATTTATTGTGTCATATGTTTTTTATGTCATATATATTTTACATCACTTGTTATATATATTCATTATTGTATTTTATGTTTTACATCATTTTGTGTTATTATTGTCATTGTTTTCTATAGATTATATAAACTTGTTATTTATCATTGTGTTTTACAATTAAAAGTGCATAATAATATATTTTTACCAATGTATTTATCAAAACTCATAGTATTGAAAGTAACACAATATGTTATTGTTTTCATTATTTTGCATACATTATATAAACTTGTTGTAATCTATCATTGTGTTTTACAATTAAAAGTATATAATAATTTTATTTCACCAGTTTTTTTTAACTCATAGTGTTTAACATTATACAATGACGACATTATTTTTAATGTATTAAATTAATTATTTGTTAATTTATTATTATATTTTACATATTAAAGATATACAACAATGTTATTTCACTATTATACTTTTTAAAATTTATTATTTTTATAAAAATATAATAATATTTAAAAAACCACAATAACTAACAAAAAGACATAATGAATTACACTAAAAGACATAATGAACTACACTGAAAGACATAATGACTAGATATAAGCTTAACTACATAGAAATATTTTATTAATTTTTTATATAACAATATTGTACTCGTGCAGGACCGGTTAAGGATGGTCAATACAATCAGTCTTACAATAAGAAGAGTATTAGAACATTTAACAGATCGAATAGGAAACTAGATTTGTATGAAAGATACTAAGAACATAATCAAGTAATAAGACATAACAAAAGAACAAGAACAAGATAAGTATGGTTTTCAAGAATATTATATATTGTTTTCAAGTTCTATTACAAGTGTTACAAAGCATAAGATAAAATACAAGAACCTCAGATACTTTATACTACATTCTACAGACAGTTATAATTTAAAAGCCAACTGGAAACACTAATCTAGATAACAAGATCATTGTACTAGAAAATATAGATTGTATTTTGACTTGTGACTATAACATGTCATAACTCACATCTTAATATATTAAAAAAAGGATAAAAAATACAAAGTAGAAAGTTACAGACTCTAAACCTTAATTTACTATTGCAAAAGCATGGACCTTTTTACTAACTTCTACAAGTTGATGAGTCTTCAGAATTGCAACAGAAAGTGGGTCAGCTTTATGCAAAATTTGATCAGAGAAATTATATCTTTTCTATTTTCAGAAGAAATCAGTCTTCACTTCATTGGCTTCAGAATACTTTGTATTTGAAGCTTCGGAAGATTTGGTCTTTGGCTACAGAAGATTTTACACTTGGAATATTTTCGATGAATCGTATAAAACTTTCAAAGTAACTTTTACCTTGTACATCAATGCATGCATGTGGGAAGCTCTTTGGTTGCTTTGGTTGCATCAACCTTTCTAATATAACCTTACAACTCGTTTTAAAGATAAAAACTGTAGAGATTAATGAAGAGGCTGATGCAACCTAAACATCTTAAGTCTATCCTGCATGCTGCACAAGTGCATTAAAGAAGAAGCTTAGGAAGTTTCACACATGAAACAGAAAATACTCTAAGTGTGAAATCTTCCGAAGCCAAGACCAATATCTTCCGAAGCCAAACATGAAGTCT
>BJCM01005785.1:0-12323 GCA_018326385.1 Flaveria bidentis | reverse complement strand
TGTTGTAACGAGCTTGTAATCGTTAGGTTTTATCAATGAAACCAATTTTTGATAGTTCATGTTATTGATTTGACTTTTGGTTTTGGTTGTTTATCCTTCCGTCAAGAACATGCTCGGATGTCTACCGATCCAGTGACTTCACAAGTGGTATCAGAGCCGGTTACTGCTGGAATGATCTAACAATCATTCTAGCAACCCGAGCTCTTATTTCTGGATCTAATTTCAGATCTTGATGTTAAACCCACTTCGTGTTCTTCTTGTTTTGCTCAGATCTTGTTACGTGTGGTGTTTCTATGTTAAAATCGAACTCGAAACCACGTTCTGATCACCCTTTCGAATCTGATGATGCCTATTTTGTTTCAGTTCATGTAAAATTCATCAGATTAGGGTTTTGGAGCCCTGGCGGCTGCAGATCTGAAAATCTGCGTGCAGATCCGCTCATGTGACTGGACCATGCGAATGGACCATTCGTGCGACTAGACCATGCTAATGGATCATTCGTACGACTGGGCCATGCTAATGGACCATTCGTACGACTGGACCAGCCGTATGTTCAGTCGTGTGACTGGACCAGTCGTATGTTCAATCGCACGAATGAGCCATCTGCATTGACTCATCCGCATTTGTTCTAGACCAAAAAAAAGAGTTTGGAACTGTCTGTTGCACAGATTTGAGGATGAGCAAAGCATATTCACCCTGAGGTTCTTTTGTCAATTAAGTTCGATGTATACCCCATTATTCGTCGGATTTCCAGAATAGGTGAATGTAGTTGGAACATGAAAGAGAGAAGAGAAGATGTCAGCAGTCGGTGCTAATTTTATAGGGTAGTTAGGAGCATCTGACTATTTATGGGCCAATCAAGTTATATTTATTCGCACAAAAAGGATTCTGATTCTTAAGGGAAATCCTATATAGAGAAATTGAAAACGCAATCAGAAAGTGATGATGTGAGCTGGTTTTTGATGATGAATCTGAATGCATGCTGATTTGGTTGAGATTGTCAGCTATGGATTGGAACCCTCTACCTTTTGCCTAATACACCGTATGAAGACGCCAGGAGAGCACAATGTCTATATATTGGGATATGCTGAATTTGAGGGGGAATTTCTGCAGGTGTTAATGTGAATCTTGCTACTATGATGGTGTTCTGCAAAGTAAACGAAAGCTATTATGCCTAAATTCATTTTCAGGGATATTGTAGCAATGGCAACATTGGCTAATATGGTTTTGGTTTGATTCTATTGGCAACCAGAGCAAAGATTATCTGAAGATTGTAAGAGGTGTTATCTACTATTCGCAAGCAACGTCCAAGGGGAAATTTGTTGGAGCATATATTGTCATATATAGTATGTCCGTTGCTTGTCGAATAGTCTAGGCTTAATGTAATACACCTGATATGTTGTAAACACATGAAACTGGGTCATTCGCAGGAGCATATGCGAATGAGACTCAGTCGTACTACTGAGCCATGCTAATGGACCAGCCGTGCGACTGAAAGATGCGATTGGGCCATTCGTGAGACTAAACCATAAGTATGGTCCAGTCGCACGATTGAACCATACGCATGGTCCAGTCGTACGATTGAACCATACTCATGGTCCAATCGCACGAATGGGCCCAGTCGCATCTAATATGGGCCGAGGCCTATATATACCAATTTCAATGTGTAGAGAGATAAGGATTTTGACAGGAAGTCTGCCCGGGGCCTAGGGTTGCCGGATGAGAAGGGAGATCATGCTCGATCTCCCCTTGCCAAGAGTCTTGATTCTTATGTTCTAACGAGCTTGTAACTGTTAGGTTTTATCAATGAAACCATTTTTTGATAGTTTGTGTTATTGATTTGACTTTTGGTTTTGGTTGATTATCCTTCCGTCAAGAACATGCTTGGATGTCTACCGATCCAGTGACTTCACAAGTGTTAGATTCTTTTGTGGTTGTAATTTTTATGGAAGAGAGGCATTTAGTGCTTGAGATTGATGGATTTTTTTTTGAGTTTTGTGATTTGATTATGGTGTTGAGGTTCTTTGATGATGTGGTATGAAGGGCAATGCCTATACATAGTAAAATATTTCTTTTGTTCAAGAACTTTTACTGCTTTCATTCAAGAAATTTATTCAGTAGTTGGTATGTACCAACTAATGATACGACACAAAACATAATAATACTATATAAAAACTTAAATGAGGTGTTGCTGCTAAATTTGTATATTCTTTGAAAGAAATGCGTCATTGAGGAATGAAACATGATGGTGTGTATGTACAAACTTAGGTGCCATATTTGGAAAAGTAGGTGATTTTGAGAAGACAATATGGTATTTGAGTTGTGATGGAAATTCATAACACGACTTGAAAGTAATTAAGATACCGGTTCTCATATCTAATCTATTTAATAAATAGTTCATGTTCATGTGGACCTAGTTAGAATATTGGTTTTGATACCCAAATACCATCTACAACGGCCTGTTTGGACGGGTGTCAAACCAATAGCGCTATCATCGTCACCTTAGGCTTTAAAAAGTTAATGATCACATGCTAGCAAGTAAGTAAGAAAGATTAACGATGACATGAAAAATTTACCCAACAAGTTTATCACAAATACATAGAGTACACACAAGACTTAATTGAATCTTATGATTTGAAAAAATGATTTAGAATTGAATACGTATACATGTCACATCCTAAAACATAAAAGGAAAAGAGACTATGTATACTCACATTGAGTTCTTGAGTATTAGTTGGATTGATGACTTGATTAATGGAAATGGCGAAGACCTAAATTAGTATCATTGTATGCATCAGAACTTATGTTTTAAGGTTATAATTATGAGTATTGACCATAGAAATATAAAGATCAAAAACAAAAGAGAAGAAAGGTTGTTGCAAGATCGAAACAGATTTGGACATTTCCATTGTTATAGTTTCATATGATAATTAAAAATATCAAAATTTAAGTAAAAATTATGAAATTCTCCGGTATACTATTTTATGATGTTACGAATAACTTTTGGTTAGAAATGTTTTCAAATTTGGACCAGAAGCTCATCAAAACAATAGTGCAAAGCAGAAGGTGCAAATATGCGTACTTACTTTGTAGAGGTTATTGCAGAGCCATCCAATAAAACTAGAATTCATGTGAACTATGATTAGAAAGATAACTTGATGAACGTAATCATGGAGTCTGAGTTGGTAAATGTTTGATTTTTTATGACCAAGTTATGGTCATTTGAAGTTGTAACAGATTTTGTCCAAAATCAACGGTAGCACTTACGCGAACCTTTTAGTGTTTTAAAAATAATAAACGCGTTTTATAAATTTTTTTGAGAATATATATGATAATAGAAAGTTTATAAGTGAATAAAAACATTAGAATTTTTATTATAAGTTGCTTAGAATTATTTAAGAATAAAAAGAATAATAAGAACACTAAATTTAAGAACATGGTTGCTACCTTAAGAACTATGAACGGATTTGAAACTTCCAAAGGCTTGAATGGAGGGATGGGGATGAAAGTTTCCTAAGATTATATAGAGGATAAAGAAGAACTCTCTTGTAAGTTGAGAAAAAGAGTTGATGTAAGAAAATTATGAGACAAAGTATAGTATTTATAGGTGGGGAAATGGGGGTTATGAATGGGAAAATCTTAATGAACATATATAAGATTTGGAGGGTTATGGATGAGTTATAAATAAGTCAAAGAAGAGGGAGTTTTAGTTTTTCAAATTTTATAAAAATGATAGAATGTTAAAAACTTTAGATTTATTATATAATAGCATATGTGTACTTTTATAAGAAGTTAAAAACTTTAATAATAAAATGAACTTTAGAAATTTAATAAATATATAAGAAATTTACCATGTTACTAATTTACGCTTCCATCCCTCATTATTATCAAGTCATATATCATAAATAAAGTTATACAACAAAGATTAGTAATACTAACAAATGTAACTATTATATAATCTTGTGTATATCATTTATAAGACTATATGTTTAATGTATAATACTATGTATGATAAAACAAATAATATAACTTAAAATTCATAATATTTTAATTAATAAAAAATAAATGAAAAAAATAAACTAGTCACAGATATGGATAGATACCAGGTATCACAGTCTCCCTACTTTAGGTAATTTCATTCCAAAATTTTGTTAGGATGAAGCTTATGAAAATAGACGTGGATACTTATCCAAAACGAATAACTTCAGCATGGTTTTAAGATAACTAATTCATGCATACTATGATATCAAATTTCCCCAAATTTCCCCAAATGCATAGGTATAAAACTAAAAATCATACAATATATATCATGCAATAAAATACGGTAGGATTAAATAACACAAATGGCTATATAATTTTAGCATGCACACGTTAGGTAAACTCATGTTTAGGCACCTAAGGTTATAGTCTAGGTCATTGTGTCTAATAACCTAATTCCATATAGCCACGACTCTGATACCAATTTGTCACACCCTAACTAGCGGCGGAATATGTTGAGGCGTTTAGATTTTCCATAACATGTGACACTATTTAAAGTGATAATTTATTTAATCAACCCAATTACATAAGTCATACAAAGAATCCATAAATTATACAAACAAAGATACCATAAAATAAATTTTGTTGGAGCATATATTGTCATATATATTGTGTCCGTCGCTTGTTGAATAGTCTAGGCTTAATATAATACACCTGATATGTTGTAAACACATGAAACTGGGTCATTCGTAGGAGCATATGCGAATGAGACTCAGTCGTACGGCTGGGCCATTATAATGGACCAGTCGTGCGACTGAGAGATGCGATTGGGCCATTCGTAAGACTGAACCATAATTATGGTCCAGTCGTACGATTGAACCATACGCATGGGCCAATCATACGAATGGGCCCAGTCACATCTAATATGAGTTGAGGCCTATAAATACCAGTTTCATTATGCAGAGAGATTAAGGGTTTTGAGAGAGTGCCCGGGGCCTAGGTGCTGCCGGATGAGAGGGGAGATCATGCTCGATCTCCCCTTGCCAAGAGTCGTGATTCTTATGTTTAAACGAGCTTGTAAATATTAGGTTTTATCAATGAAACCATTGAATTATTATTTGTTATCTTGTTTGTCTCTTGGTTTTCTTTTTTCCTTCCGTCAAGAACACGCTCAGATGTCAACCGATCCAGCGACTTCACAATTGGTAACAGAGCGAGGTTACTACTAGAATGATCTAAAAATCACTCTAGCAACCCAAGCTCTTGATTTATGGATCTATATTAGGTTCCTTGACGTTAAACCCACTTTCTGTTCTTCGTGTTTTGCTCAGATCTTGTTACGTGTGTTGGTTTCTGGTTAAAATCGAACTCGGAAACACGTTCTTATCATCCTTGAGAATCTGATGATGTCTATTTTATTTCGGTTCATGTAAAATTCATCAAATTAGGGTTTTTGGCAGCCATGGCGGCTGCAGATTTGAAAATCTGCGTGCAGATCCGCTCATGCGACTTGATCATGCGAATGGACCATTCGTACGACTGGACTATGCTAATGGACCATTTGTATGACTGGACCATGATAATGGACCATTCGTACGACTGGACCATGCTAATGGACCATTCGTACGACTGGACCATGTGATTGGACCATTCGTACGACTGGAATGCGACTGGACCAGTCTTATGACCAGTCATGCTACTGGACCAGTCTTATGTCCAGTCATGCTACTGGACCAGTCTTATGTCCAGTCAGGCTACTGGACCAGTCTTATGACCAATCTCCCGAAAGATATCATTCGTATTATCCACTCACAAGAATGTGATAATTGTACTCCATCTCATACGAATGAACGGTGTTCCAGACCAAATTTTTTTCTGGAACTACCTTTTGCACGATTTGAGGATGAGCGAAGCACATTCAACTTGAGGTTCTTTTGTCAAATAAGTTCGATGGATACCCCATTATTCATGGACTTCTAGAATAGATGAATGTAGTTAGAACACAAAAGAGAGAAGAGAAGATATCAGCACTCGATGCTGATTTCGTGGGGTAGTCAGGAGCATCTAACTATTTATGGGCCAATCAAGTTTTATTTATCCGCACAGAGAGGATTCTGACTCTTAGGGGGAATCCATGTTTAGAGAAATTGAAGATGCAATCAGAAAGTGATGATGTGAGCTGGTTTCTGATGATGACTCTGAGTGCATGCTGATTTGTTTGAGATTGTTAGCTGTGGATTGGAACCTCCTACTTTTTGCCCAATACACCGTATGAAGATGCCAGGAGAGCACAACGTTTATATATTGGGATATGCTGAATTTGAGGGGGAATTTCTGTAGGTGTTAATGTTAATCAAATTAGCCTGTGTGAAGATTGAAGCAATGGAAAACTGTTCACGTCATTATCTAGAAAAATCAGTCATATGGGGAATCTTGCTGCTATGAGGGTGTTCTGCAAAGTAAACGAAAGCTATTATGCCTAAATTCATTTTCAGGGATACTGTAGCAACCTGACGGACCGGCAACGTTGGCTAATATGATTTTTCGTTTGATTCTATTAGAAACCAGAGCAAAGATTGACTGAAGATTGTAAGAGGTGTTATCTACTATTCGCAAGCAACATCCAAAGAGGAATTTTTTGGAGCATATATTGTCATATATATTGTGTTCATCGCTTGTCGAATAGTCTAGGCTTAATGTAATACACCTGATATGTTGTAAACACATGAAACTGGGTCATTCACAGGAGCATATGCGAATGAGACTCAGTCGTACGACTGAGCCATGCTAATGGACCAGTCGTGCGACTGAGAGATGCGATTGGGCCATTCGTAATACTGAACCATAATTATGGTCCGGTCATACGATTGAACCATACGCATGGCCCAATCGTACAAATGGTCCCAGTATCATCTGATATGGGTTGAGGCCTATAAATACCAGTTTCATTGTGTAGAGAGATTAAGGGTTTTAAGAGAGTGCCCGGGGCCTAGGTGCTGCCAGATGAGAGGGGAGATCATGCTCGATATCCCCTTGCCAAGAGTCGTGATTCTTATGTTTAAACGAGCTTGTAATCATTAGGTTTTATCAATAAACCATTGAATTATTATTCGTTATCTTGTTTGTCTCTTGGTTTTCTTTTTCTTTCCGTCATGAACACGCTCGGATGTTAACCGATCCAGCGACTTCACAAGTTTGGTTTATTAACTAAGTCGACAAGCTTTTGATGAAATTCATGTTTGTTCTTCTTAGACAATGGACGCATGTTGGTCCAAACTAATTGATGAACAATGCTTTTGATTGATCAAATGATTCAATATCACAAACACACACTCAACAAAGTAATCTAACATATGCCCTATTCCATTTAAACAAAAAAGAAAATATAAACATTAATCTAAAGTGAGTCCAACCTATTTTTAATCTTCAATACTCCCCCTAAGTTGGACCTCACTGACTGGATCATCTTCATCGTCACCACCAGCCCAAGTCTCCTCTCCAGCCTTAGATATGCCTTCCTCTTTAGCTCCTGCTATACTACTTTCTTCACCGTGTGCACTTGCTCATTCGAATTGTCTTGTTAGATCTTGCACGTCCATCCTGACCTTATCAGCCTGGAAAATCTTGTCAGCAAACTCTCTAACCTCCGCTCTCACTCCTCGAGCCTTGTTGGCAACCTCCATGAACAAGCCTGCCTTATTCCTCGTTTCAGCTCCAGCCCCTGTCTTAATGTGATTCTCACATAAAATAAATAGATCCTCATCACAGAAGGAAAACACCTCCATTGGATCAAATAGTCTAACTTCAGCTCCATCCTTTATCCTTATCACCGCCTCCCTCGTGTTGTTTTTGTAGAACCACATTTCAAACCTCTGAAGCCTTTGGGGGGAGGGGATCAGGTAACCTCACCCTACTAACAGTCTACAGGGGCTTAACCCTTAGCACAACCCACCCTTACCAGTCTCCAAATCTTTGTCATTCTTAGATCTCTTCCTTTCAGCCTTCATATACCTAAACATCTTAAAATTGCCATTTAGCCCCTGCTTTATTTCTTCTTCCAGCAATTTGGCTTGTTCACTCAGTTGAGAATCTAGCAAAGGAATCTTCGCCAACCTCCTAAGATCCCATTTAGGGAAGGTCTTGAACACCTTCCTTTTATGCAGATAGGAAATCCTTCCTCCTCTCCTCCTGATCATATTGTATTTCTAGCTTATTATCTTTTTCTCAGTCTCTTTCTTGCTCAAACCTTGAATGTTCTAGAACAGTGGGGTTAGCTCTTTTGGCTCCTTCTCCTTCACAAACCACTCCTCCTTCTCTTGCTCAAACACATCTTTATCAGCAGAGACCTTCTTGGCTACATTAGTTAGGGGTCACTCATCTACCTCATAATACTTTGGCTCAGAGTCATAATTTACTTGCTACTTGTCATCTTCCTCTTCATCTATCAGATTCACCTCAACTCCCTCAATTGTTGGTTCTCTCACTATCTCCTCACTACTAAAATATGTATCAACATTTAGCCCCAGATCTATGAACCCTGCTTCAATCACCTCCTCCATATTTTCCTCCGACTTTTTCCTTTCGGTCTTAGTCTCTCTCTCACTAGCATCCTTCTCACCAGAACCTCCTAATGTGTATCTACTGCACCACTAGTGCCCTCTCATACCTTAGATGAGGTACCCACATTCAAAAATGAGTACCTTGAAGTATCTATAAGATCATCTAACTCAGATTGAGTTAGTTGATTAGGCAGGCCAACTGCAGCTTTAAGCTCATTAACCTCATTTAATAGCCTCTTTATCGAGCCTGTTGGTCTATCATAATCTTGCTCATACTTTCTAGCATCTCATCTTTCTTCTTTTCTCTTAACTCCTGATTTGTCAGTTTAGTCTTTATCATGCTTAACTCATTAGCAAGAGATGAGTTAAGGTTTCTGATCACATTCTCATCCAAGTTCCCCTTTCATCTCTCCTCTATGGCTTAGTAAAGGTCCAATGTTTGTGCTTGTACCTCCTCTTAGTCATCCTTTCAACATCATCTTGATCCGCCTTCTTCTTGGATCTTTTATCCCTCTCATCTCTCAAGGCCTCCTCTACCTCATCTATTTCTTCCTCAAAATCATATTCTTTCTCCTTCGCATACATTTTCCTCTTTTTCACTAACTCAGCCTGTTTCTCCTTTATTTCCTCAACATGCTTGTTCTCAGCTTCTAGATACCTTCTAATGTAGTTCCACCTTTCGGTTGGATACGTGTTCTCCCATAAATGAGTAATCCTCCCACTAAAATCATTCTTGATTGTTGAGTGGTCAGCAAAAATCATGGTACTCATCTGTACCAGTCTCTTAATTCTCCATGATGGGGCATGTTGTGGATCTAATCCTCCATCATCATCTGAATAAACTTGGGAGAAAGTAGCCATTTGTCCTTCTTTAGCGCCATCATATTCTCAGCCATACAATCGAATATCAGCTTGGCTATATTGGCCTTTTGCCCTCTACAGATAATAATCAAAGCTTTCGCCCAGTCCAAATTCAGCCCATCTGATCCTCCCTTTCTGTGCTCCAGACATATAATAAAAACATGGGTTATATATCTCCACTCCTTGGACAACAAAACTTCTTGATTTCTTTCCTTTTCCCAAAAGGAGGACCCTCATACCCTATGCTCCTGAAAGCCTCAAACACCTCCTGATTAGATAGATCTACCTCATCTCCACAATCTTCTTGTAGCCTCAGCACACGTGCAATAACTTCTATAGTGAAAGATATATCATTCTCTAGGACTCTAGCTACAATCCTTTATGGATTAGCTCTAGTGTCATACTCTGCTGATCTCCAAAAGTCCCTAATGTGTAGATCGTATATGGTCGGAGAGTAAGAGATCACATAGGAAATAGGAGAGCTACTGAGCCAACGTATAAAATCTTTGAATCTAGCAGCCTTTGGATTCTTGTCGTCTAGAATGGCTGTAATGTTGTTCCACTCGTCAAATTTTAGATTGGCCATTTATCTGAAAAAGAAATAGGTGTAATAGATTAGAATGATGTAACAAGATAAATAATAAAGAAAAAAAATTAAATTTAATAAGAATAAAGAAAAACACAATTAGTTTCGTTGGCCGATACAGTAGTTTCGGCAGACGAAAGTGTAAATTCAGCACATGTTCACTTGCAAATTTGCCCAGCCGAAGAAGTAGTTTCGGCGAGCCGAAAATATAATTTTAGAAAGGCGAAACTGAATTCTGGAAAGCGAAACTGTCAGGTTCGCACGGACAGTATAACCTTACAGTTTCGCTAAACACAGATGAACTTATGTTCAATTTTACCGAAAGCTTCAATACTTTCGTAGCAATAACTGCGAAGGTATTGAACCAACGCGATCAGACGTCCATTTAAAGCGGTTAAAAGCCAAATTAAACTATATACGCAGGTTCGAAACACACACCTAAGTCTTAAAAAATCATCCACTATGTGTTCAAATTAATGGAGATGAAAATTGTTCGGGAGACTAGTTTAGGGCTCTAAAAGAAGTAAAAATACGATTGTGCAAAAAAAGAGTAAACAATTTCGCATAACACTATATAGCAACTAGTTTCGTTGTTAGTGAAACTGTAGTTTCGCTCGGTAAAAATTTGAATCAAAATGGTTCTTAAATGAGCGAAAGTGCCGGCAAATCTATAGTTTCGCACATGATAATTTGATCTTATCTGATGAGATCTTCAGAACTATACTTACGTATAATAAAGCTCTAGGTCTATACTTAGGTATAACAGAGGAGATCATCACTCCAGGTCAATGTTCATAAATAGCAGAGGAGATAAGCATGTAGTAGTATACATGATGAATATTCTTTGATATAAATAGAGCTAGTAATAAGCACTATTGAGTATACAGGGAATGGGAACATGAAATTTTCTTAAAAAAAGTATCAAGAACAGAGACGTTACGCTCTCAATCCATTTTGAACAAGAACATGTAACTTTGTGGAGGCCAAAATGTCAAGGGGATAATCCAACTCAAGAAAGTTTCTGATCCTATTAGTTTAGCCACAAGATTACTATCTACTTTGCATTCCGGCTGAGCCTATCATGCATATCCTAACACAAGACTATTGACCTCCTTCAAATCTTTCAGGCAACAAAAACTTTATTCTGCAAGAAAGTCAGATAAATTTGAGTTATTCTACCCGAAAATTTCTACTAGTCAGCAAGATAAAAGAAATTTCTACAAAAATGCCTGTCAATCATTTTTTTATAAAATTATAAAGGACTATGGAGGTTAAAAATGAAAAGAAGGAAAGAATAAGAACATAAAAATAATATGTACAATATTTACATGAGACAATTAAGAAAACGGGTTTTAAAAGGATATTAATCCTAGCATGGAGATCAGTTCATAAAAATAAGGTTTATCTAATGTTTTAGTGAAAAGATCAGCCTTTTGATTTTTAGTGTCAATAGGAATAATATCAACAAAACTCTTCTCTTAAGCATCATAGATTGCATGAATCCTTGTCTCGATATGCTTGGTGTGGGAATGATAAATTGGATTCTTTGTGATGCCAATGGCTGCTTCATTGTCACAAAATAATGGAGTACGGAGAAAATTGATTCCATAGTCAATCATTTGATGTCATATCAACAACACTTGAGAGTAGGAACTTAAAGCAGTGATATACTCTGCCTCCTCTGTGGAAAGAGACATAGTAGTTTGTTTCTTGCTATGCCATGATACAAAACAGTTTCCCATATATTGACAACCTCTAGTGACAGGTTTTCTATTTAATTTGCAACCATTAGAATCACTATCAGAATAAGCATGCAAATCAAAATTTCCACCATAAGGATACCAAAATCCCAAATGAGAAGAGCCTTTCAGATAGCGAAAAATTAATTTCACTACTTTCTTATGAGACTCCTTAGGGTTAGCTTGGTATCGAGCACAATATCCTACAACAAAAGACATGTCTGGAGGACTTACTGTAAGATACATTAGGGAACCAATAATTGATTTGTAAAGATGAGGATCAATAGATTTCCCGTTCTCATCTGGAGTGAGGCATGTTTGGGTAGTGAATGGGGTTAAGTCAGAAGAAGCGTCCTCGATTTTGAATTTCTTAAGGATTTCTTTGATATACTTTTCCTAGTGAATAAGAATGTTAGGTTGGCTTGGATCGGTAAACATCCGAGCATGTTCTTGACGGAAGGATAAACAACAGCACAAACCAAAAGTCAAACAATAATACGAACTATAATTGAATGGTTTCATTGATAAAACCTAACGATTACAAGCTCATTACAACATAAGAATCAAGACTCTTGGCAAGGGGAAGATCGAGCATGATCT